>PVIU01003403.1:0-146100 GCA_004026605.1 Ondatra zibethicus | reverse complement strand
GACACCAAGACAACACCAGCCCCGCATCCCTACCGGAGACACCAAGACAACACCAGCCCTGCATCCCTACAGGAGACACCCAGACAACACCAGGCCAGCAACCCTACCGGAGACACCAAGACAACACCAGCCCCGCATCCCTACCGGAGACACCAAGACAACACCAGCCCCGCATCCCTACCGGAGACACCAAGACAACACCAGCCCCGCATCCCTACCGGAGACACCAAGACAACACCAGCCCCGCATCCCTACAGGAGACGCCGAAGCCATGTGCGAAAGAGTCGTGAGCAGAAGCATGGGAGCTCCAGGACACCATGCTGCAGGACACCACGCTGCAGGACACCATGCTGCAGGACACCATGCTGCAGGACACCATGCTGCAGGACACCATGCTGCACACCTGGTTTACTCTGGTGCAGCCCTGACCCTTTGAGCCCCTTACACTGATCCATTATCTGCTCAGTAAAACAGAAAAACACCAACCCCAAATGAGGGACATTCTGGTGACTAGCCAGTCACTTGGGGTCGGATAGTGTATGAGCTATATACATGCTGTGCACTCTGGTCAACATCTAAAGATTAAGTAATGCCATTAGACCAGTCCCACGTCCAAATCTTTTATAATTTTTTTCTCGGATTTACTTTACTTTATGTGTGCGTTTAGATTGCCATGCGTGTATGTGTACCACGTTTGCCTGCATACTCACAGAGGTTAGAGGAAGGTATCATATCCCTTGGGTGAGAGTTATGGCAGTTGTGAGCTGCCATGTACCGAACTTGGTACCGAACCTGGTTCTTCTGCCAGGGCAATGAGTACCCCTGATTGCTGAGCCATCTCTCCAGCCTTATCTCCTGATCTTGATCAACGGATGTGTGGGAACATCCGAGTAAGGGGTATATGGAAATTCTTTATCCTAATTTTGTGTCAGATTTGCTAATCTGAATTTTTGTTTCATTTTGTTTTTTGAGACAAGGTCTCACTGTATAGCCCTGGTCATATTGAAATTCCCTATGTAGATCAGGCTATCCTCAACTCACAGAGATTTGACCGCCTCTGGCTCTTGAGTGCTGGGATTATAGTTGTGTAGACCCATGTCAAAGCTTGAAATTATTTTTAAATGAAGAGCCAAAAGAGAAATGGGTTTCAGTTGCTGTGGGAAGACACCATGAATACAACTTTTATAAATGAAAACATATAATTTTGGTGGCTTACAGTTTCAGGAGTTTAGCCCATTATCATCATGGCAGGACACATGGCAGCATGCCGGCAGACATGGTGCTGGAGACGGAGCTGAGAGAGTTCTACATCTCCATCCACAGGCAACAGGAAGTGAACTGTCTCACTGGGTGTGGCCTGAGCGTGTGGCCCTCAAGACTCACCTCCACAGTGACACACTTCCTCCAACAAGACCACACCTCCTAATAGTCCCACTCCCTTTGGGGGCCATTTTTTTTCAAACCACCACAAGAAAAAAAATACAAAAAAAAAAAAACCAAAACTTTATAGTTTTTAAATCTCCCTGATGGGAGAGCCAGGGAGAGCCTGGCTGCAAACTGAGGCCTCGGAGAGAATGAACTGTTGATGTGGTGAGAGACTCTGCGGGTCTGCCTTGCTAGCTGGTGGTTTGCATGGAGACTGTGACAGCCCTGGGTACTCCAGTATGCTGGGCAAAGGCGTGCATCCTGTATCTAAGGCCTATGGACAGGCAGGACCATGGGCACCAGGCACTGAGACCATAGCCAAGTCCAGTGGAGGGTCTGGGGAAATTCCTCAGGGACCTGGAAGACGTGGTTACAGTACAGGCTTCTCTAAGCTGAGAGGCCAAGGAAGCTAAGCTGAAGCAGAATGTAGCAGCACACACCAGGACCAGAAAAGAGATAACTGTTACAAAGGTCACAATGGCTGAAGCAGTGGTCTCAACAAATGGGTCATGACCCTTTTGGAGGTCGCATATCAAACATCCTGCATATCAGATATTTACATTCTAGTTCAAAACAGTAGCAAAATTAGAGTGATGAAGAAGCAACAAAGTAATTTTATGGTTGGGGTCACCACAACATGACAAATTGTATTAAAGGGTTGCAGCCTTAGGAAGCTTGGAACCACCGGGTTTGAATGATTTGTATGAGGGTTAACACAGGGATGTTGGTGGGAGTAGGGTGGGGGTGGTGAATGAGCATGTGTAGGAGAGAATGATTGTGTGTAAGCACGTATGTGTGAAGAAAAACATGGGTAGAGGTTGGGTATGAGATGTGAGAGCATGTGTGTGAATGTAAGAATGTTCCAGAGGACCTGTGTGTGGAGAGTCAAGTGTGAGCATGTATGGTACACAGACATGTTAAGGGCATGTGCTCATGTGTGAGCATGTGAGACTGAGAATATGTTTGCATGTGTTGAGAGTGGGAGCATGTGGGCTCATGTGTGTGGTGGCAGGCACAGGGTGTATAACGGTCCTGGAGCCAGAGCAGAGGACAAGGCATTTAATCCCACAGCTCCCTGGGTTGCCCAGGATCCAACGAGACTCCTGGAGAACCCAAGAGAACTCCCAGAAGACTTATTGAGATGAGGAGCTTCTCTTTGGCACAGCTGTTTGACCTGAGACCATCATCCACCCGTTCCGGCACTGCCCAGCACTCTTGTTAGTTTTGTATGTCAAACTGTTACTGCTTGGGCGCCTGGTGGCTAAAGGCTCATTCAACTAAAAATATCCATCCCAGCACTCCAGTTGGTCCCAGGCCAAACCTTTCCACTTCACCTTGAAGCCTTCAGACTAAGGCCGGTGACAAGATCCCCACATCCCCCATCTCCACCTGCCACCTGGGATAGAACGAAGGAATGAGCAATAGGGATTTTCAAAACGTCTCTTTGAAACCTGTATTGTTCCCTTGCACAGGAAGGTGTTTAACATGGAGACCAGATGTGCCATTCACAGCAGGGGCACTCACGCAGAGTGACCAGCACCACAGAAAGGCAAGTAGCCCCGGCGTTTGTGGATGCCCAGCTTCCTGCCTAATCTGAAGAATCACCAGCTCCTTGGGACAGAAGGAACAAGGCATCCGTAAGGACCCTTTCTCTTCCAAACATGGAAACGTAGCCCAGCAGAAACCCTGCCTGGCCTCCCTGTCCAGTCCCCCGTTGTCTCTGCAAAACGCTGCTCTGTGCAAACTTGGCGCGGGGCCTGCCTGAAACACATCAAGTTTTCCCCACTGACGAATCTCAGGAGCGGCCCTGGCTCCGTGTGAAGTTTGGCTGGGGTGAGTGACAGCTGCCGGGGCTTAATCCAAGAACAAAGGACAAGTCCTCCAGGGATGATTAGAGGTGGTGGAAGCTGAGCCCCTGGAGGAATGTGAGTGACAGCAGGGACAGAAAAAGAGCGCTCCCCTGGGGCCTGGACACGTAGGAAACAATTCCCGGCGGTTCCGGAGGCGGGGGCGGGGCTCCGAGAACAATGAACATGTTCCCAGTCGGAATCTGCCACCTGATGTGCCATCTGAGGGCCAAGGGTAGCTGGGCAGCCACCAGCACAGTTTGCCACTTTCCAAAACATATTTCCATTTCAAAACATCAGAACCCAAGGGTTACTGATTCTCCCCGGGGGGAACCCAAAATCCCCAAGCCCAGGCACCAGCTAAGGGGTCCTGACCAGAAGTCCAGAGCAACCGTGAGTCGGGGGGAACAAGATGGCCTCAGCAGCCTGAGTCAGCAGCACTGAGAGACAGTGAGTTCAGCCCAGCAGACTTTCTAGAAAAGGCAGGGAACGGTCAGATAGGAGTCCTGGAAAGAAAATGTTGGTCCAGTCTAGGCACTGACCAGTGACCCAGAGCAAGTCTGCTGCCTGCTGAAGGGGATAGTGTGACAGAAAGGTTACTTCACCAGCTTCCTGAGGCCTTCGGACCAGGCTTGAGTTTTGGAAAGGTCTTGGAAAATTCCCTCCAGCCAGCATATTCTTTTAGTCTATAACCCACATTCCAGCTTAGAACCTGGCAAACTGATTCTAAGACTCACAGGGAAGGAAAAGGCCCAGGAACCATCAGAACAGATTCCAGGGAAAATGAGGGGGTGGACTTCCCACCAGACTGGAAGTGATTAAAAGATATGGGAAGATCAAGACAGTAAATAATCCCTGGGGATCTCTAGGGATAAGCAGCTTCCTTCACTTTAGCTGAGGCTCCTCTGAGAAGGCCCTGTCAGTGCAGGCGAGACTGTCAGCATGGGGCTTACTGAGTACTTGTATCAGAACCACGCATGGCTCTTGTTTAAAATGAAGGTTCTGGCAGAGTGTGGTGCGTGACACACACATGTCAATGTAGCAGTCAGAGGCTGAGGCAGGAGGACTGTAAGTTCCCATACGCCAAGTATGGAACCCTGTTTCCTGAGAGGTGTGCCAATCATCACGACTTGCTCATTATATAATGTACTCGTGTACGGAAACCTTACATGGTGCCTCATGAACAAGCATAATTATTGTGCTAATAAAAATTAACATATCTTAGAAGAACAGAATTATAATTTCCAGTCTTGTATGCTGTGGTATATTACTTTAACTGTGTAAAAGTGTGCCATTTGTTTATGCTGCATTTGTGCAATGATATAAAAATGTGTTGCTTTGCCTGCCTAAGGCACCTGATTGGTCTGATAAAAGGCTGAAGGGGCCAATAGCAGTAGAGGGACAGGCAGGGCTGGCAGACAGAGAATAAGTAGCAGGAAGAATCTAGGCTCAGGGAAGGAAAGAACCAGGGAGAGAGGGAGATGCCGGGGCTTAGCAGTCAGGCAGCTGCCAGCCACCCAGACGCGGAGTAGGACATAAAATGAAAGAAAGGCAGAAAGGCCTGAGGCAAAAGGTAGATGAAGAGAAACAGGATAAATTAAGTATAGGAGCTGTGGGGCAAGCAGAAGACAAGGCTAAGCATTCACAATTAATATTGACATGCTTTGGGGGCTGGTGGACTGAGGCAGCCTGATACATGCGTCCACCCTCGGAGTGTGCTGCTCTGTGCTCACTCGAAGTTCAGCTGTCTGCTCTGCTCACTTAAATCGGGCATCTTGAAGATGAGTCTGCAGAAACATGGCTGCATCGGGCAGTGTCTGGCCACATCTGGCACTGGAGGGCTAGCCACTGTTACCACGGACACGGTGACAGCAACTACTGGATTGCACGTTTTCACGGTGCCTTTTCTGTCTGAACAAACCATCCCCAGACTGCCCTCCATGCTGACAGTAGTTCACACAGAAGGTCATTATAACCCGAGTTGGCACTGCCATGGAATGGCTGTGGGACTTAGTTGTGCTTCACTGGAGGCACATAAGTGAGTTTTGTAAAAATAGCAAGGCTCTTCCCTCACCCCTAGAGATTCTGAATTAATTGCTCTGGAATGGGGCCATGATGTTGGTATTTTTTAAAAAGCCTCCCAGATAATTCTCGCAGACAGCACTGTTCAGGCTGTTTGGTCTCCACATTTAAGAAAAGTAATGGAGCCAGACCCAATGCTGCATACTTGCAATCCCAACATTTGGAAGGCTGAGGCAGGAGGATTGCCACAAGTCTGAGGCCAGCCTGGGCTATGTAACAAGACCCTGCCTTCTATAAAACAAACAAACAAACAAACAAAACTAAATAAATGAGGGTTAGAGGGCTGAGTGTCTCTCCTCGGTACAGTGTTGGCCTCATCTGAGAGAAGCTTTAGGCTCCACTCCCAGCACTGGGGGTTAAGAAAGATGTGTGTGTGGGGGGAGAATCTGTAACTTTCTAATCTCCCATTTTCGCTTTGCAGCTAGCCCTCCCTGCAGCTGGGGTGGGCAGGACTTACTACACTATAGGAATCTCCCTGCATATGAACTCCTGATCAGGGCTCCAGGCCTGGAGCAGTGGACTCCGTGGGAGAAGCAGGGGGTAACTGGGGACACTGGAGGCTACAAACAGCTTCCCTCTAGGGGGAGGCTGTGGCCAGCAGCCCATCAGCTCCACCCTCCTTCCATTTGCTAAGGCCCCAGGGAGCCAAAGAGCTGCAGTGTCTGCTGCCAAGAAGCACTGAAAAACACTCCTCTGGCCCCTAGAAGAAAACACGGTGCCTTTCTCATCAAAAAGGACACGGAAAAATTTGTCAGGGATAGCGGCGTCCTGACCAGGACGTAGATCCCCAAGGGCTTCACCTGGCCAAGGACAGTTAGAGGTCCATCCTGCTCTAGCTGCTGCCATCCAGTCCCACACCTGGCACACAGTGATGCTCCAACCTGGGGATCCATTTATTCTCCACAAAACCTATCCGCCAAGTGGCCAAGCCAGAGGACAGAGTATTAGGAAAGAATTTGGAAGACCATGGTTGGAGGCAGTGGCTCTTGCACAAGAAGAAAATGGAATGAGAATGATAGCCTAGACCTCTCGATGGCTTTCATTCTTCTGTCATGGCAAATGTGACAGTCGAGCAGCTGGGAAGCATCTCTTCAAAGGAAAAACTCCCTGGGCCCACAGGACTGCTCGGCTCTCCAGGGGAAGCTGCAGAATGTGGGTCCGGAGCCATCTTTGATGTTCCCGACCTTGGAACAATGGGGATGGCAGGCGTCCGGGTGTGTGAGGGAGGAGCCCACCTGGCCCAGTGAGGCAGCTGTCACCATGGAGGGGCAGCTCACATACACTAGCCTGGCCTCTTCAACTCGAAGAGTTCCTGGTATTTTCTCCTCAACAACTTAGTAATTTGGGGAGATGGGTCCCCTCTCTTTCACCTTCCCAATGTGCCATCTGTGGAAGACAGATATCAGAAGGAATGTCACTTCGTGGCCTGTGTGTGACAGCTCGCATTTGCCCAAATCCTCCTGTTGGCATGGGCACACACATTTTATTCAGGTGAGGAGCGTTGAAAGAGGTGTCCAGAGAGTGAAATATTGTCATCCTCCCTGGCAGTACCCTGCATGCTAAAGTAAAGCCCCGGCTGTGGGGAGCCACCATCAAAGCCGACGACGGTAATCCGGGAACAATGCTCCATGACAATGCGCTTATTTTTATCTCTGACAGGTGACAGGTGCAGCAGAGCTGGATTCTGAGAAGGCCACTGGGGGACGTCAGCTCTGCACTTGAACAAAGTCAAGGTCACTTGTCCATCATATGTATATATTTGGAAGATGCCAACATCTCTAAGTTAAGCTGCTTGGGAAAACCAAAAAAATCATGCCTCCTTTTCTACAGTGACCAACAGGGATGACAATCCTTTTCCCCAAGTCACCCCCTCTTTTCTTAACAGAACATTATCCTGATGTGTGGGAGGGTCATAGTGCCTGTGCTACCATGGCTCATCCAGCACAGGAGATAAAACAGAATCCTGGTTTTCCTGGAAGACAGGTTTGTGACATTGTCATAAGGTCTTTTTTAGTAACCCTCAGGTATGAACCAGAGCTGTAGGAAAGAGTGAAGTCACTAGGGAAAAACTTACTTAGGAAAGGACTGCCACCCCAAATTCCAAAGGGATGAGAGTCCCTGGGCCACCATCTGGCAGGATGCTTGCCTTGTGCTGCCCCCTGTTGGCCAGAGTTACCACTGCAAGGAAAGATGGATCCCAGGGCTTAGAACTCTGGTCAGTTTGCAGATCTCTTTGCACTGGAGCCTTGGCACAAATTTGAAAGTTCATAAAGGTGGGAGAGAGTGTCTTTAAAAGGCAAATAGTAATGTCTTTAAAGGGTAACTGATGTGAGTGTGGTTCCCTCTAACAGTGAACTGCAGACTCTCCCTCAAGCCTTATCCAATAGATACCTTCCTAGGAATGCCTTAGCTTCAGATAGCATATTAGAGTTTAACTTATAAATCTGGTACTCTAGGTTATCTGAAATGAAACAGAATGGTCAATACTGTAATAATCTCACCGCACTCTACTCTCCCTCCTCAGAGATGATCCAACATGAGATGAAGCAAGCATGGTACCCTGACATACATATCACAGGGTGACTGTGCAGGGGTCACTTGCACACAGCATGGATGTGTCCCTATGATAACTAAGGTGGCTGGTGAGTGGCTGTCGAGAGGGCAGAGGGCACAGTGTGAAGCAAATGTCTCGGGAAGGACAAGGTTTCATGACACGACTGAGATTGCTGGCATTTTAAAACTTAAGGGTTTCTGGAGTTTTCCACTTAGTATTTTCAGTTGACTTTGGGAAACTGAAGTCGCTGAAAAGGAAGTCAAGTGTGAGGGTGGTGGACGCGACGGTGCTCTTGATTTCTTTACTTTTCTCTAATGTTCATTTATTTGATGTTTGAAGCAGGGTAATGCTATGTAGTCCAAGAGTCTCCCAAACATGATCCTCCTGCCTCAGCCCCTTGAGCACTGGGATGGTGGGTATGTGCACACCACCTTGCTGCCTCTGAGCTTTAATTTTCTTTTCTTTTCTTTTTTTTTAAAAAAAGATTTATTTATTTATTATGTATACAACATTCTACCTCCATGTATGCCCGCATGCCAGAAGAGGGCACCAGATCTCATTATAGATGGCTGTGAGCCCCCATGTGGTTGCTGGGAATTGAACTCAGGACCTCTGGAAGAGCAGCCAGTGCTCTTAACCACTGAGCCATCTCTCCAGACCCCTAACTTTCTTTAAAAAGACTTGCTGGGCAGAAATTGATGTGAATAATACCTGTTCACAAAGAAGCACTCAAGGCCAGTGGCTCCCTGGCTTCTTTGTCAGCTCTTACAGACCCTGCTAACATCTGGTGGGTAATTAAGACCTTAGGGTGCCATTGGGGGAAGATGGCGTAACTAATGGACATCTCACAGGGCAAAGGATTGCTTAGATGAGCCATCCTGTCTATCAGTCTGGCCTTTTCTCCTAAGCCTTTACAACAGCAGCACACACAGAGAGCAGGCCACAGTACTACTCAGAATGCTTAGGTCATCACTGGGCAGGGGTGACCCTGTCTTCTGGGTAATAGAGTTAACTGGAGACCACAGGAGCCGCACTCGTACATTCTGAGAGTGGAAGGTTCTCAGGCACTGAGGCTATGCCATGCACCTATGGGCAGATGCTGAGGTCACCCCTTACTCCCTTGCTAAAGTTATACCTTCAGACATCAGGTGGCCTGTGTGTCTGTTTTTTTTGTTTTGTTTTTTGTTTTTGTTTTTCTTAGACAGGGTTTCTCTGTGTAGCCCTGACTGTCCTGGAACTTGATCTGTTGACCAGGTTGGCCTTGAACTCAGAGATCCACCTGCCTCTGCCTCCAGAGTATTAAGATTGAAGGCCTGTGCCATCACTGCCTGGCTCTGTGTGTCTGTTTTTAAGTCACTTGTCCTCCCCAACCTTTGCTCTCAGGCCTGTTCCACCAGGATGTTTTAAGAGGTGGCAAGGCCACTCCAGCGTCTGGTGTGGGGCAGCCAGGGTGCCCAGGACAGGGTGAGCTATGGAGACAGTGCTATATCACAAGTGCTGGCTACAGGAAGTGGGACTTCTTCCTGTGGAGAGCTCTGGAAGGCACAACTTTGAACTTGAAGTTACCTTGGAAAGAGGGAAAATCAGGGACATATGGACTCACCTCAGGGTGAGCAATCAGAAGAGCACACAGACCATAGAACATTAGAAAGGACTTAAAGGGTCACCCCGGCATCTGCCCACAGGCCTGTGGCACATCTACTTGCTGTTGGTCACCAAGAGCCAACAAAATTATTTGTTGTGAAATAAATTTAGGTGTAAACTCTTAGAGTCTTGGGGCTGGGGGAAAGTTATATAAAAAAGAAACAAATAAAACCTAAAAATAAATGATTTTACATTATTCATATCCTAGAGAAAATAAATTTTTTAGCCTACTACTAGAATAAACAAGCTAAAATTGCTTAGAGTAATGGCAGGTGTTTATCTTTGGAGTGTCATCATACAAGCTGGTGTGTCTTTAAACTTTAATAAACTCCAGTGTCCCAGCAATAGAGCTCTGAATATATTAATCTGCTGTTTAAAAATCTCCCTGAGCAATCAAGTTGACTTATTTTTGGCATTTTTGTTTTTTAAGCAAAGGAGAAACAAACACATTATGCCACAAGGTGAAAGAGCAAATATTTTTATGCTCTGGGAGATGAATGATGCTTTCCTAATAACGCACTGGGCCCTGCCGGATGGATGAAGTCAGTGGTGTCCGGTATCCTGGGTCTACTGTTTTGGGTTTGTTACCAGGCAACAGTCTCTTAATGTCCAAGCTGTGACGTCTTCAGAGCTCAGCCCAGCCATGGAGTCACGGAGCTCTGAAAAGCCCACCTCAATGTCCACAGCACCCCCTCCATGAGCCCCCAGCCTTGACCAGCAAACAAGCCCCCCACACCAAGGCTCTGTGTGTCTCAGAAGCCGAAGCTGCATTTCTGCAGTGTCTGCCTTTTCCTCATGGTTGGAAGGCAACCCTTCTCCCCATTTAACAAAGAAAACGTAGCCAATAGGCACACTAGCACAGGTCTGTCACCCCAGATACTCGGAAAGCTGAGGCAGGAGGATTATTTGAGCTCAGGAGTTTGAGACCAGGCTGAACAAAATAATAGATACAAACAAAAGATATGGCTGAGACCCATATCTTAAAAAAAAAAAAAAAACAAATGTAGCTGGGTGTGGTCATGTTAAGCTTTGGTTCCAGCACTCTGAGTTCCAGGCTAGCTGGAGCTTCCTACTGAGAGCCTGACTCAGAGACAGACAGACAGAAAGAAAAGTGTCCTTATGTATGTATGCTGCCAATTGCTCTTTCGGCACTAAAGCGACCGCATGACAGTTGCACCTTTTCCCTTGAGGAATGCCGACTGATCTGCTTCTGTGATCTAAACGCTGCCTCCCTCTTCAGAGCTCTGTTTCATGCAACTCACAGTCTATTGGTGGACACAGTGATACCTTCCAACCCTTGTTGCTCAGCAACGACTAATACCCTATTCAGCAGTCATTTGGTACGTGGACACATGGGTCTGCAGGAGAGATGCTGAGAAGTCCGATCATTTGGTTAAGTGTATATAAAGTCTGATATGGAGCCAGGCACAGGTGTGCAACCACTGAGGAGGTGGAGCAGGAGATCGGTTGAGCCCAGCGCTTGAAGCCAGCCTGGGTAACAAGTCCCCCTCTCAAGACATACTTTTGGATAATTACAATCCCCATTTCTTCCTTTCCAAGTCATCCCAATTCGCACGCCTCCACTGCACCAGGGCTTCCTTCTTCCTCCACCTTCATCAAAGCAGCCTGATGATGGCTGCAAAAAACCAAGTTTCTCACTTTGGTTTCTACATGTGTTTTGCTCCCTTGGTTGCAATATTCAGCTCTTCACTTGGAGAGAGCCGGGGCACATGGTTTCCCTTCCCCACTAGTGCCTGACCTTGGCCATCTTCCCTTCAGGTCACTGGCTTAATCAGTTTACGGTTCTGGCTTTTTGGGAGAGAAGCCCTTTGTGACTCAGTAGCAAACATTTCTCCCCTGGCTTGCCCTGTACTCTAGTCTGTTTTGCCAAGACGACACAGCATGTAATTATATAACTGATTTTCTTAATCTTATCTTTTATGATGTCTGGGGCTGTGAGCTGCTAAACAAGCCTCCTCCACACCAAGATTATAAATAAAATTGCTCGTGTTTTTCTTCCTCTTTGTGGCCTTATTTTTTTACACTTAGATCTTTGAATCATCTGGAATTTGTTGTCACATAGGAGTGAGATCCAACCATATTTTTTTCCAGCTGGAGACCCAGCTGTCCTGAAACCAGGATCGCCATTCCCCAAACACAGAAGCCTGCTGATAGTGACCCTGGATTCCACCTACAGCGATCTTTCCTGTGCTGTGGTATTTCTAACTCTGCCCATCTTCCTTAGCACTCTGCTTTGCCTATAAGAACGTGGTCATTTCAGTCCTCCATCACCATAGGGAACAGCTCTGGGAATCCAGGAGAAAAGCAAGCTCCCCAGATACTCAGGTCCCATATATACAATGGTGTTGAATTTGCACAGAACCTATGCATACCCTCCTGTAGACCTCAGCCATCTCTACACACCTAACACAGCCATGCTCCGTGCACTGCCGCGCCGTGATGCTTAGGGAGAACGATGAGAAAGACTGTGCACTCGGCACAGAGGCTAGTTCTCTCAGGTATTCTTGATTTGCAACTTGTTGGCTCTATGGATACAGAATCTGTAGATCTGAGGAAGGTTGAATGTGCTCCCTCTGTAGCTGCTGCCGCTCCTGCACCTGAGCTGGTGGAATTTGGGGGGAGCGTGTCCATTCAGGCCACCAGGGTTCTCAGAAGTCCCTTCCTTGGCCCTCTCACAGATGAGGCTCTGTACTTTCTGGGTTACACTTTTTCTATCCTCCTCCTCAACTTAGGAGGTGAGGGACACAGAGAAGGAACACACAGAAAGGCAAGGAAACGGTCAGCTTCAACTGTCGGCACCTGCAACCAGGGCCCGGCATGGTCCCCTAAAGCCTAGCTTCCTTCCAATCAGCTCCCTGAAGGACGGAGATGACCACAAGGTCAGCTCACCAATGCTGCTAAATACTGTGGAAGAGGATGAGCAAGGGGCCTGAAGCTATCTGACCTGGCCAGTGGCAGATGGGAGCAGCCCCACCAGATCCAGTTACCCCAAGTATGGGGGCTCACCAACCACTTCCCTCCCTGCCCCTTCTCTGCTTTCAGATGTGGCCATGGAAGACACAAGGGTCGGCCTGCAGCAGGAACAGCGCACCCTAACTTTCCATTGGTGCTGGAGTGAAGAACTCCCCACCGGTCCTCCAGCTTTGCTCTTTCCTGTCCATGTCATCTCGAAGGCAGTAAGACTCAATATGCACAAGGCTTAATTCCACACTTCCTCTTCAAACACTTATCACAGACTACAGCCTTGGCCAGAGCCATAGGAGACATGCCTACAGAGGACTTGAGACTTGCTGTGTGTTTCCTGTGTGTATTTAAGCTCAGAGTGGCCTTTAGTCCAGCCTCAACTCCAGCACTGCTTCCCTGAAGAGCTAGGATGGGTGCCTCCCTATGAACCCACTTCCACGTGGGTAGAACTGTAAGAGGGGATGGACCACCGCTGATCTTAGCCTGAAGAGCAGCCAATCCAAGGGAAGACGTAAACTTCAGAGTCCTAAGATAGTCTGAGGGGCTGGGCAATGGGGGGGGGGGGAGTATAGTTCGAGGAAACTGACAAAATCAGTCCCAGATGACCCAGGACCTAGGTCACACCCTTGTCGCACCCGCCTCTACTCTCTCTGTTTCCAGGGCGCTGCGTCAGCCGAGGCCTCACTGTCACCCGCGGAAGCGCTGCAGCAAGCCACAACTCTCACTGGAACCTGCTACAGTTGAGCCTCAAGTGTCCTCCCTGTGGCAAAGGCTTGTTCCTCAGGGTGCTGCAATTGGATGGGTGTGGAGCCTTGGCAGGTGGGGCCCAGCTGGAGGCCTTTAGGTCACCAAACACGCTCTTGAAGTACTGTAGGACTCTCATCCCTTCCCATTACTCTCTTTTGCTTCCTGGTGGTGAGGTTTTCCTCTGCCACGTGCCCCTGGCCCACTAGAGCCTAAAAGCACTAGGCCTGCCTGACCATGGACTGGGAGCTCTAAAACCAAGCCAACCCTTTTTTCTTTTGAGTTCATTACCTCAGATGTTTGTTTGTTTTTACTGACTTATTCTGTGTTTGAGGTGGTAACCTTGTATATGGAGGTCAGAGGATACGTGCTGGAATCTATTCCCTCTTTCTACTGTGTGGTTCCTAGGGATCAAATTAAGGTCCTGAGCCTTGCCAGCAAGCACCTTTATTTGCCGAGCCACTTGTCGGCCCAGGTATATGTTACAGTAATGGCAAACTGACTAATAACATCCTCTCTGGAACACAGGAGTTGTGACCATATGTTCTTGGTAATCAAGAGACATGCAATTCCAGCACTCAGGAGGATCTCCGTGAGTTTGGGACCAGCCTGGTCTACGGAGAGAGTTTCAGGACAGCCAGGGCTACATAGAGAAACCTGCCCCAAAACAAAGCAAAAACATGCTACTCAGTGGTGGGATACTTCTCCATCTCCAGGACGACAAGGCAAACAAATATCAAAGCCTTGCTGGTAGCTTTCTGTAGGCGCCACATCCTTCCTCTCTCCTGGCCACAACTGTCGTCCCCTAGAGTCCACCCCCATCCCCATCTATAGTGCAAATCTTATCTTCAGGGCAGTGTGAGGGCTCCCTCCTCTGCCTTCTGACATGGGTTCAAGGAAAAGTTACCATCGTCTGCACAGGCCACTGTGGCCACACTTCCTGCACACAGTCCACACTTCCCTTTGACATGCTCTTCTTTTGACACAACCCCTGGATTAGGCCATCCTCAGCATCTGGCCTGTCCTCCACGCATCTTGAATGTCACTTTCACTCCCAACAAATGTTCTCTCTCTCCCTCCCTCCCTCCCTCAATTTCAAGCTACCACACATAGGAAGCTTCTCTTTTCACCCCATGTTCTGTTCCCCAGACATCCTCTCAGAGGGTGTGCCTCCTAGGTCTCAGCTCCCAATCACCTCCAAATCACACTCCCACAGGCCTCCTGTGCAAAACCCCTTACAGAATTAATAAAGGGTCATTTGGCTTGGTCACTCATGATGTATCTGGTAAAGAATAGGCGGTCGATTGGTATTTATTGCATAACAAATGCAGGAAGAGCTGGCAAGAGGACACAGTATTTCTTTGAAGAACGTGACAGACCTCTGTAGAGACCAATCGCTCCCAATTTAGTTATCCCATCTGCCTCTCCTGGCTCCTCCCGGAGCTCACCGACCTGTGGACACCAGCCCCACCGGGCCTGACGCCTTGGCTCGCCCGACAGTTCCACCCTGCCCCACCCATCAGCTCCGCCACGCCCACCTGCTCCTCAGACCCCGCCCCTCAGCCGCCAGATGGCCCCGCCCCATCCCGCTAACTCCACCCGATCCCCATCTGGACCCGTCCCCTCGATCCCCGCCCGCCTATCCCTCAGGCTCCGCCCCTCCGCGGCCCCTGCCCGGGGCAGGCTCCACCCGGCCCGCCCGCCCTCTAGGCCCCGCCCCTACCGGCTCCACCCTGCCCCACCCACCTGTCCTGCAGGCCCCGCCCCGCCCCTCAGGCCCGCTCACCTGTACGCCCAGGGCGAGACGCTGCGCAGGTTGGTGGGCGGCCGGAAGCGGCGGTCGGCGGGCCTGCCCCCGGCGGGGCAGCTGGCGTTGCGCGCCTGCTCGCGCGGCCCGAGCTGCAGCGTGTGGTGGAAGGCGCTGAGCACGCCGGCCGCCAGCCGTCCGTACAGCTGCTCCAGGAGCTCCTCCGGCCGGTCCGCGCAGTCCCGCGTCCGCGCCGGGCGCCTCCCGGTCCTCAGGGCGCCCGCCGCGCGGCCCGGCGCCAGGGCCAGCAGGAAGCCGACCGCGAGCATCCAGACCTGCGGCGGGACAGGCCGCGCTCAGCGTCGCGGGAGCCGCCCGCCGCTCCGCACACCGTGAGGCCCTACCCGAGCATGGGAGCCGCGCGGGCCGGCCCCCGAGCGCCGTCCCCGCCCGCCCGCCGCCCTCGCGGCCCCCGGGGCCCGGCCCGCCGCCGGCCCGCGCGCCCCCGGCCCCCGCCGCCGCCGCCACCCAGAGCCGGAGCCCGCGCGGGGGGCGGGTGGGGGGCGCGCGTGCACGTGTGCGTGTGCCTGCCGGGCTGCTGCGCGGCGGGCTGCGAGTGCCCGTGAGACGCCGCTCCCGGCCGTCCCCCCCCCCCGTCCCTCAGCCCCAGCCCGGCCGGCCTCGGCCATGCCGTCGCCGGTACCCCCGAGGGCGCTCACCAGTGTCCCCAGCATCGCGTCGCCGAAATGCTTTCCAGACTTGTTAGGAGGGGGGCTGACGGCTCTTGAGCGAAGTAAATAAAGGCGCCGCACACGCGGGGCGTGTGGCCTGCGGGTTGGGTGTCGCCCCCGCCGAAAGTGGACTGGCGCGGTCCGCCTGGCTGGAGGAGGAGGTGGTGACTGGCCTCGACGTCTCGGCACCGACCAGTGGGGCGGCGGGGATGCAGTCGGGAGGCCGACTTTGGCTCAGAGGAAACGGATTTCTCTAGGCATTAAAAGCGGTCCAGGAGCTGGACAGGCCACTTGGAAATGAATGAACTCAAACCTAGAAGGACTCTCCTCCTTGGGACCTCGTCTTCTGGGATTTCATAGTTCGAAGAATTATATTAGAGATTAAAAAATAAAGTTATGTTCTGTGAGGCGAGAGGAAACTGTTTCCCCCTTAATACTCATAAAATGACTCCGTGCCTCTTATTCAGCTAAAGGCAGAGTAATTAATACCCTCCCCCACCTGATACAGTGCTGTAAGTGGGCATCTCTTGGTCTAGTTTTACAGTGTTGGAGAACTCAACCATGATATTGTGTGAGCAGACGTGTAAAATGAGCCTAAAGTTCTGTGAATTAACTAAGGGAAATCAGCCCAACTGAAGGACCATATTGTATCTCAGGATCTCAAGAGAGCTTGCTCACCTCCTTGTCCATTCTACAAAGCTAATGAATACGGTTCCTTTTGAGCACTGACGCTTTGAAAATAAAAACAAATGGTTGAGACAAGCTGAAAGCTTTTTGAAAGTGTGCAAAATAATTTTTGATTCCCTAAAATGGCTTGCAGCTTTGGGTTTTAACCAAATTGTAAACCAGTAAACTGCATTTCAGTTATGCTGTGCAATAAAACATTTGCCTTCGATGTTTTAAAACTAAAATGCTTTGTAACTGCTTCGCCGCTAAAGTTCTTCAAACATGATTGCTTAAACAATGTACAGTTCTTAGGAAACATATCTGAGTTTATGAAACACTTTCCGACTAGCACATAAATCGTTAACATCTCATTCCTAGGAAAATGGGAATAAAGACATCGGCACTCAAATACTGCTTATTTTCTGTTTGAAAAACAGTGTAGGAGTATTTCCGGGGTGAGTTCCATGTCATTACCAGAGTTCCATGAACGACTCACCAGCCCTATTATAGCATCCTTTCATATCCATAGTGGCACAGGACCAGCCGTCAAAGGACCTTCGAGTATCTGACCACTGGACAACTTCTCCCCTCTCCCAGATTTCCTTTATCGGTTTTCAGTTTGTGGAAGGTCTCGGTTCCCAAAAACACACTGATTGGAGCGTCAGATTCATTTGTGATTAAATAGTGGCGCAAAGCTTACAAACAGGTGCAGAGTAACGTCATAATGAGTTCTTCCCAGGTCTCAGCGTTTTGTGACAAGACACAAGTTAATAACTGATCCAAACTTGGGGCTGGGGAGATGGCTCAGTGGGCTTACCATGCAACACTGGTGGGCCAGGTTCTATGCCACTCCACAGAGTTGTCCAGCCACCACATACACGTCATTTCACCCGCACAGTAATCTAAACAAATACTCTAAAGATTAATCCAGTTAAGAGCACTGTCTGCGGGGCTGGAGAGATGACTCAGAGGTTAAGAGAACTGACTGCTATTCTGGAGGTCCTGAGTTCAATTCCTAGCAACCACATGATGGCTCACACCCATCTATAATGAGATCTGGTGCCCAGAATACTATATACATAATAAATTAAAAAAAAAAAGAGCACTGTCTGCTCTTGCAGAGGACTTGTGTTTGGTTCCTAAGCACCCAAATGGTGATGCTCAACCATCTGCAACTCCAGTTCCATGGGACTGATACCCTCTTCTAACCTCTGAGGACACCTGGTCCACAGACGATGATGCACAGACACATGCAGACAAAACATTCATAAACATGAAAATAAATAAAAATTTTAAAAATGAAGTCTATATTAATCTATGTTGACGGGAAAAGAGGTGCAAAGTACAGTTAATCTCACCGTACCCCTCAGATAATGGTGCGTGTTTGATGTTCTGTATTCTGTCTTCACTAGCGTAGCTGTCTAGAGTTAGCTTGGTATTTTCTTTCTCATTCCTTGCTCCACTCAGCTGTCCCAAGTCCAGCAAAGATGCAAGATGGCATGGACCAACCTTGACATGCCCATAGAAGCTACAAGAGAGCCATGTCTCCTGGAACTGGTGTCACAGCCATTGCTTAATATGGGTGCTGGGAACTGAAGATCGTCAGCAAGAAGGATGGATGCTGGAGTCATTATTTGGCACTGTAACTTCCAAAGCCGATGTGTGATTGGCTACTTCCCTGCTGTCCTTGGAGTCTAAATTGCATATGCAAAAATATTCTTTGATGCTCCCTCATGTAGCATGAGCTCCTTTTATTCATGGCTGAGTCTAGCACCTGGACCTTGCATTGTTTTTGCTGCTTAATCCTGCACCATCAACTTGTACAATATCACCTGGTTCTGAGTGCCCACTTGAATTTTTGTCTTTCCCCGCTTTGTCTGATGTCAGCTATCAAATTGTGTGGCTGCATCCAAGGTCTCCTCATCAGGAATAGCTGACCACATCCCTGCATCTGATTCCAGCACCCATGTACGTTCTGTTCTGTACTTCTCAGACTTTGTCTTCAAATCATGCCATTCCTCATTGACATTTCACTCTTTAATTCTCCCTTCTCTTGTCATTTCCTGGCTCATCTTTATTATCATTCTTATGATCCCTTGGTGTGCTTTTCTTCTGCAGTACTTGCCTGCACTAATCCAACTCTTAAAAAAAATTAACTTTTGGACTGGGGAGATGATTCAGTCAGTAAAGTGCTTGCTATACATGGCAGAGGACCTGAGTTCAGTCCCTGGAATTCATGTAAAGAAGCTGGGATTAGCATTTGTCTCAGATTAGCTTTTTTTTTTATGGCTTGGAGAAGTGTCCCCCAAGGTCCACATATTCAAGGCAGGCCACTGGGGCTGTGTCCTTTTCCTGTGGTTCTGGGTTACCCATCAGCTGAATGGGCTGTTGTGCCACATGCTTCTGCCGCGATGTACTTACAGTGCTCTTAGTCAGTGTCCTATTGCTGTGAAGAGACACCATGACCATGGCTCTTATAAATGAACGCGTTTAACGGAGGCCGGCCTACAGTTTCAGAGGTTTAGTCCATTGTCATGGCAGACATGGTGCTGGAGAAGTAGAGAAGCTGAGAGATCTACATCCAGATCTAGGCTCAGAATCGGCTTTTTGTTTTCGGGTTGTTTTTTGTTTTTATTATTATTTTGTTGTTTTTTGTGTAGCCCTGGCTGTTCTGGAACTCACTTTGTAGACCAGGCTGACCTCGAACTCACAGAGATCCACCTGCCTCTGCCTCCTGAGTGCTGGGATTAAAGAGTGTGCCACCAGGCCTAGCTGACAATGGGTTTTTTGAAACCTCAAAGCCCACTCCTAGTGACGTACTTCCCTTTCAAATAGTGCCACTCACTGGTGACCAAGTATTTGAATCTAAGGGTCTACAGAAACCATTCTCATTCAAACTCCACAGGTGTCAGCACAAGCTCAAAGCAATAGGACCAAGTAATCAGAGACCAAAATCAATGTAGCTTCAAGCTACCATAAACCTTTCCCCACTACAGGTTGGTTATCTCAGGTATTTTGTTATGGTAGTAAAAAGCTGATTATATTAGTTATTTTTCTCATCACTGACCAAATACTCGACAGAAAGCAACTTTAGGGGAGACATTTATTTTGGCTCAGTGTGAGAGAACACAATCCATGGCAGAAAGGCGTGATGGCAGGCGGCTCTGTGATGGCAGGAGTGTGGCAGGCAGCTGCTTGTCAGAGCTCAGTGGACCAGGAGACAGAAGCACCTATGTGTCAGTGACTCACTTCCTCCCACCAGGTGCCAGCTCCCTGCATCATCACCAGCTGGGGACTGGATGTTCAAGCACATGAGCCACTGGGGAGCATGTCACATTCAGACAATAACACTGACTAACACAGCATTCAATACAAACACCCTATTGAATTTTCTACCTCTATTCCCTTTTCCACGGTCACTTTTTTTTTTTTTTTTTTTTTTGGTTTTTCGAGACAGGGTTTCTCTGTAGCTTTGGAGCCTGTCCTGGAACCAGACAAGGCTGGCCTCAATCTCACAGAGATCCACCTGCTTCTGCCTCCCAAGTGCTGGGATTAAAGGTGTGTGCTACCACTGCCCAGCCCAAGGTCACTATTTTCTATCTGTTCTTATTATATCTCTCATTTTCTTCCATAGACAGAAGAGCAGTTGCCACCACCAGATGAACATTGACCTGCTGGCACTCAAACTCACACACTTTGAATCTTCCATGATGCATGTTATGAGCCTTCTTGACCCCAGGCATCAACTAGCTACCATCTCTGCTCTGCTATGACAGCAGAGTGCTCTGGCTTGTCTTTGTTCTCTGGTTCTAAAAGTCTCACTTCCTGTTTGCTCAGTGTACTCCAGCTGAGGACCTTTCTAGTTCATTGCAATGACTTTGACAAGGTTATAAGATGATATAATAATAATTCATAGTATATAATTATTGCCCAAATCAAATATCTTTATGAGAATATCTGTGTAAAAGGTTGACTGCTCTGTTATTCCTTTGGTTGGATTGAACTTTTCTTGCCCAATTTCAACATATCTATACCTCTTCCCCTTCCTCATCCCATGTCTCCCCATCTCAAATTCATGATCTCTCTTTTTGCTACATGTATATACTTATGTATTATGCATATACACACACACACATATATATATAACCCACTGAGCCCATTTAGTTTTATTTATATGTACATGTCCAGCCAGGGCTCACTCCTGGAATCGAACAACCTAGGCAGGAGAGTTCATCCCTGCAGGAGACGGGCACTGGCCACCTGTATAGAATTGTCCCTGATCACACTGGCACATCAGCCATTGATGTCATTATCTGATCTGTTCAGGTAGCTGTATTGTTGAGAACTCGTGTGTAGCTTCTCCATCATATACAGAAGACACCATCTCACAGCAGACGTTCTGGTCTCTGCTCTTAGACTCATCCCCCTCTTTTGATTTCCCCTGAACTTTGGGTATAGGGGTTGCACTGGAAATGTATTAGATGGGGTTGGGCACCCCACAATACCCTCATATTTTACAATGTTTCTAGGTGAGGTGGCATTTGCTTACAGTCTTAGCTACTCAGGAGGCTGAGGCAGGAGGGTCATTTGAGCCCACAAGTTCAATACCAACCATCCTGAACAAGTGAGATGGAGCAGCTAATTCATTGGACAGCCTAGACCCTCACAGACATGTCTAAAGGAAAACACAAGCTGTCCTGCCCCAGCCTCACGCTCTAAGCAAGGAGTGGACCAACCAGTCTTGAGACCCCGCTTCACTGTACACACACCAGTGGGGACCATTAAAAAGAGCAAGGTTATAGTTTGGTGTCTTCTCTATTTCCGTTTTGTTATGCTGCCTTCAGAAGAGAACTGTCTTAACAGCGAGACAAACTTCCCAAAGACTCCAAGCAAAACCTCCCAAACTCCAAGCAATATAGCTTGAATAAAGATCACACACACACACACTTCTTCATAATTCTTAAGCAGTTAAATACAGTAAGCTCACTACTGGCACTTTATATATAGTAATAAAGGTAAAAGGGTATACACAAGCTGTCTTGTGGGTGGGCAGATACTATGCTGTTCTAAAAAACTGACTTCTTATTGTTGGTCAGTGTTACTAGAAAGGTAAGGAAGTCATTGGTAGTAGCTTCATGGCTTTTATTCCATTAAAAATGACAGCACAAATCCATCTTCAGAGAACAGAATACATTTAAAGTTTCAACAGTGTACAAAATTAAAGTTCAGACATCTGACCCCAGGTTTAACATGAGCATTATCTTACAAGGCGATTTCTTTCCTTTAGTAAATGACTTACTGGGCCAGGGAGAGTATAGTTGGGAAAGTGCTTGCTGTGCAAGCTGGAGGACCTGAGTTCAAGCCCCAGAGCCCCTTTAAGGAAAGATGGGTGTGGTGGCATGTGCTTATAATCTTAGCACCGGGGAAGAGGAAGTGGAGACAGGCAGATCCCTGGGGGTTGCTGGCCATTGCCTACGTGGTGTGTTCCAGGCCAGAGAGGGACTCTGTCACAAATAAAAATGGTGGGTGGGCAGTGCCTGGGGAACAACACCTGAGGCTGTCTTCTGGCTTACACACACACACACACACACACACACACACACACACTCACAGCATATTAGAGTTTGTATTATTCTGGAAGCAAGTCATCTCCTAACTCTTCATCAGCAAAATCATCCTCGTCGATTCTCTTTTTGGCGGCAGTTTTTGGTCTTTCTATTTGAGGGCCCAGTGGATCCACATAGGAAGCATCTAGGTTTCAAAAGAGATCACGCCATTAGAATAGAAAGAACAAGAAACTTGAAAGCAATCTAGACTCAGTCCAACCAAACCCAATGACTCAGAGTGAACAGAAACGCTCTTCCAAGTCTGTGACCAGTCTGCACATGTCAATTCTCAGCAGTTCCCCAGGACAGGACACACTTGCCACCTCCGGGTCTTCTTCAGACCAGCTGTGCTGGAGAAGCTGGGCAGGGGGGACCAGCACTTGCCTATTTCTTTGTTACTGCTACTTTCATAAGGTTCATCTGTCCCAGGCAAAGCTCTGAGCTTGGCACTCAGTCGTTCACTTTTACTACTGGCACTATTGTTCTGGCCACTATCTGAAAACAAAAATAAAAATGCATTTGTTTAATAAGTCAAGGATTCATGATATCACATTGCATATCTTAAATCACATGTGTTTGCCAAGAAATACGTAGTCTGTTTCATCAGAAGCTGACTCTGAGGAATGGGATTCAGGCTTGGAAAAACTCTCGTTGGAAATCGGAGCACAGATGAAGCAGCACTTGAGCATCTGCAGCCTGCAAATGGGCGCTTACCCACGGGCTCCAGTTTTATTTTTTACGTGTATTTACTTGTGTTTGTGTCTGTGTGCACTTGCCAGGCATATGTGTGGAGGTCAGAAGACAACCTGTGGGAGAAGGTTCTCTCCTACCATGTAGACCTTGGGGATTGAACTCAGGTCATCAGGCTTGGTGACATGAGCCTTTCCCTCCCTGAGCCATCTTGTTGGCCCTAGGTTTCAATTCTAGAGAAGCTGTAAGAAGCTGAGTGGTTGCCCTGAAGATTACAACTGGGAAGAAAGCATCAGAAGGAAGGACAAATGGGTGGTGCAAAAACAGCCTTATCTCAAGGCTGGCGAGGTGCCCTGAAGACCAACACTAGGTGTGATGCTGTTGTGCTCTTTATTTTTGAGACAGGGTCTCATGTCTCCTGGGCTCAGGCTGTCTTTGAACTCACTCGGTAGCTGAGGGATTCCCCTTCAATTTCTTATCTCCCAGTCCTCACTTTCCAAGTGTTGGGAGTGTGCCACCACCCTGGGTTGTTAGCATCTGGAGACTGTACTGCAGGCTAATCATGAACTCGGGGTGGGCAAGAAAACCATACCATACAAGTACTGTCTTCAAACATTTGAAGATGAGTAGTTTCCTCTGGGAAGTGAGAAAGATTTTAACTCAGTATCAGGCAAAACTTGTAAAGAATTATGGCTGCCAAAAGATAGCACCTATTTGGGTAAAACACAAGATTTTCAGAGACATGGGCAATGGTGGCACACACCTTTAATCTCAGGACTCGGTAGTCAGAGGCAGGTGGATGAGGCCAGCCTGGTCTCTATAGAGCAAGTTTCAGGACAGCCAGGGCTACACAGACAAACAGTCTCAGGGAGAAAAAATTCAGAGAGACTGAATACTAACAATGGGAGGAAATACCTGTATAATTTTTCTTTTTACTTTTTTTTTTCTTTTTCCTTTTTTCCTTTCTTTTTTTTTTCCAAGACAAGATTTCTCTGTGTAGCACTGGCTGCCCTGGAATGCTCTGTAGATCAGGCTAACTTCAAACTAGGATTCACCTGCCCGTTTCCTGAGTGCTGGGATTAAAGGCGTTTATTTGGCTTGCTCTAGGCAGTTTTATTTTGTTTTCGTTTTGAGATAGGGATTCACAGTAGGACCCTGACTGGCTTGAACTCATTTTTCATCAAGGCTGTCCTTAAACTCACAGAAGTCTTCCTGCCTCCTGGAGAGAGCACTGGGATCAAAGGTGTACAATACCACACCTGGCCCAGTATTGCTTAGTGAAAAACTATTGTTTTTATTATTGCTGATGTGTATGCATGATGTGTTTGTGTGATATGGGGTCTTGTGTCATGGTTCATATGTGGAGGCCAGAGAACAACTTTCTGGTGTTGGTTCCCTCCTCCTACCTGAGGGTTCCAGGGAGCACACTCAGGTTGCCAGGCTGTGTGGCAAGTGCCACCACCTGACGAGCTACCACACTGTATGGCAAGCGCTACCACCACCTGACGAGCTACCACACTGTGTGGTATGGTATGGTGGTGGCAAGCGCCACCACCACCTGACGAGCTATCACACTGGGGGGATATTTATTTCATTTTCCACATACATACAAGTTGGTAACAGAACCCTGAGATCTCCTTTAGGCCCTTACACTCTCCTAGAATCCTGATATGTAATTCCTAGTCATAGAAGATTCAAATCCTGTGAAAAAAAGAAACCTTTAAGGAAATGAAACCTGAGTTGGGTATAGTGGTACATGCCTGTAGTTCCGGCTAGGAGTTGAAGGTCATACTCAGTCACATAATGAGTTCAAGGTCAGCTTGGGACATATGAGACCTTGTCTCAAAAACAAAAAATTACTAACCAAGCCACCAAACCCTTGACATCCTTTGATTAGCTTTACTTGTCCATTTGAAAATGTGGCTGGTGTAGTGGTACCCACTGTCACAGCCAGCACTCCATAGGCAAAGGCAGGTAGATCTGTGTGAGGCACAGGCTAGACAGAGCTACAAAGAGAGACTCTGCCTCAATCAATCAATAAGCAAACAAAAAGGAAAAAATAAAAAGCAAAATGGCATGTCTCACTGTATTGCTTAGAGTGGGTCTCACACTTCTGTGGGGTCAAATTAACCCCCTGCTTTAGCCTCCCAAGTAGCTTGGGCTATAGGCAGCTCACCATGCTTGGCCCATACTACAGTCTGAGGGGTACGTTATTAATACCATTGGGCACAAATAGGTTAATACTCATGACTGAGTCTGGCTGGAAAGCTGAGGAGAGAGCTCAGTTGGTGAAGTGCTTGCTATGTGGACTGACAATTTCCTAGAATTCACATTTAAGTCAGGGCGTGGTGTCACAGGTCTTTAGTACCAACACTGGGGAGGCAGATGCAGGCAGGTCTCTGAGTTTGTGGCCAGCCTGGTCTACAGAGCAAATTCTAGGACAGCCAGGGCTATACAGAAAAACCATGTCTAAAATAATTTTTTAAAAAAGCCAGGATGTTAGGTAAGCCCTCGCTTATAATCCCAGCAGTGGGGAGGTAGGGACAGAAGGCTCCTTGGGGCTCACTGGTCAGCCAGCCTACTCTAGTTGGCAGACTCCAGGCTAATGAAAGATCATGTCTCAAAAACCAAGATGGATAGCTTCTGAAGACAATGCCTAAATGTGAGCTCTGGCCTCTACATATGTGTAAGCACCGAGGTGTACACACACATTCATATACAAAACTAAATCACTGTTTAAATTATATACTCATTTCACTATATCAAAAACCAGTAACTAGTATTTCTGAGGGAAGTTATATAATTAGGTTTAGGAAATAAAAATTTGGGAACAGCTAGTCCCTTCCCCGGTCATGGCTAGAGAGGCAGAAGTCTGTACTTTCTTTGCCTTGTGTTACCTCACAGTTTGTGAAACTGGTTTTCCTGCTGTGCCCTACCCTGGGTGACTCCATTCTAAGTACAGATGAAGGGGCAGGATGACCGACAAGGCACAGACTGATAACAAAGTAACTTCCTCCTAAAGGTAAAAGGGGCTACTCTGCTAAGTTGTCTGAGTATACTGAGACATGGGCGTAGCAGAGCTGTCACACAAACTAAGACCTTCACAGGACCTCCAGACTGAAGATGGGGGGCAACACTTCTGCCTCACACCTGACACCAAAGCCCCCACCAGCCTGCCATCTGACCACCTGGTTGGTGCATGGGACCAACCAGCAGAGAACCTCTGACATCTGTCCAGTTGTTTACCCGTTAGTCCTGCACCTCATGGTCCTGCATGTCTACTCTGCAGATGAAGAGTTTCCAGAAGCTTCTCCAACAGGGTTCTTATCTACCCCACCTCTCCCCACAGACTCCACATCACTATCAGCCTTTTGCCTCTGAGGAAGCCTCTCTGAACTCTGTTGTAGTCTCCTTAGCTCTTCTGTAGTCATCCTGTAACCTACATACACATACGTGTAGGCATGATTTCTGTGTCACATGCAACTGTGAGCTCAGAGTTAGTGTTAGCAGCTTAAGACAGGGATAAAAAAACTGATGTTTGCCCCAGTTAGCTATCAAGGAAATTCAGAACTACTTGGCAAATTGCAGCCAGCCTAACTTTTGTGAATTTGTCTTCAAGTCTGACATTGCGGAAAGACACAAATGTGTCCATCTATGTTTCTGATATGGTGTGCTCATGACAGTAACCCTGAAACCCAGGCTTCCTGAATGCCGCCCAGATTCACGCATCACTTAATAGCTGTCTGGCTGAGACAAGGTATATAGTGGCGTGTGGACTTTATATGCATATCCCCAGCGTCTGCAGCTCCAGCTCAATAATCTGGTGGACTACAAAACATGGCTGACGTCGTAACAGTAGCTGAACATTTGAACAAACTAAACACACTACAAAACGTGGCTGACTTAGAAACAGTAGCTGAACATTTGGCAAACTAAACACCATGCTCTTTCTCTGCCTTATCCTCAACCCGGCTCCAACTCTGGAACAGCGCCGGCTTCCTGGCCTTACAGGCAAGGCTACTGTCTCGGGAATGCTCCCAGAAGCTCCCAGCAGGTCTTGGTACCGACTCCATCCTGTCTTGGTGACCAATTGTAACATTTTAGTGTTGTTGTTTTACATATGCACCCTTTTTTCCCCCTTGTGACAAAGTGATCCTTAAAAACTTTTAGATTTAGTTAATTTTATGCATATGAGTGTTTGTCTGTGTGTATGTATGTGCACTTTGAAAATGCCCGATGCCTGTGAAGGTCAGGAGAAGGTACCCCGTCTCCTGGAACTGGAGTCACAGATGGTTGTGAACTACGGTGGGCGCTGAGAACTGAGCCTGGGTCCTCTGCAGGAACAAGTGCTCTCAACCCCTGAGCCATCTCTCAGGATACAGTGATTTCTTCAATATAAGGTCTATTGCGAAACTAAGTAAGGCTAAGGGGCCTATCTATATACACTTCCATCACGTTTTCTTCAGATAAAATGAATTCAGTTCCCAAGAAAGGCGGTCTTCGCTTATTGAGAAAGAATATGCTTCCTAATGAGGCAGTTAATAACTTGGGCTATGCACACACCCATCTCTGAACAATGTACCTAGCAACCTGTTAGCAACCCAGGACCCCATCTTGCATAGAGCTTGCTTTAAACAAGAAGAATAAACTACTCTCCTGAGCAACCTTTTGATACTCCTTGGTTTCAATTGTACCATCTGGGAACTACAGGAAATGGGCCAATCCGCCCTAGACTGGTTTTGGGTACATGTGTGCAAGTAGGCAAATTGTGTACTTAAAGTGAACTTTTAAAGAGAATTCTCTACTTACCATCTTATGCCTGTGCATAATTTGGGCATACATATGATTAAAATCAGATGCATTATGGGAAGGAACATGCACAGTAAGCAAGGGCTTATGTAATTCAAACCTGTTGGTCAAAAGAGAGAAACACCTAAATTGCACCCATACTAACCAAACTTCCCCTCCAGTTAAACTCTGAAAAAGGAAGTCCCCAAACAGTATTTGGAGCCCTTGAGCACTCTCAGTCAGTGGCCTGCTGTCAGTCTTGACAGAGTTTATCCTAACTGCTCTAGTTCTTTGCTTTCATAAAGTTTCCTTACTATTCTTCAATCTACTTGGGCTTTAATTTCATTCTCAAGTAAGAAGCCAAGAACCTGAAAACACCCAGTCTTCTCCTTGCCCAGTGATAACATAGAATAAAAATTATTTACAGTGGTTGATAAACTCAAGGCAAAAAAAAAAATGGTAAAGAGAACATAAAATGCAATGCAATATTTTTTTTGCTAATTTTCTAAATGGTTAGAATAATATTGAGGCTTTGCTTGTTTGTTTGAGTTGGGGTTTCTCTGTGTAATCTTGGCTGTCCTGGAACTAGCTCTTTAGACCAGGCTGAACTTGAACCCACAGAGATCCTCCTGCCTCTGCTGGGATTAAATGTGTGTGCTACCCTACATGACTGAGGTTTTAAAATCAGATTCAAATGCGATGATTTGCCCGAATTGAGTACATGTTACATTCACATAAGCAATGGAAGCAAGAACAATGCGTGGACATGGCCCCTTCAGCACCAGTGATGTTTTGGACTGTCATGAGCATTAACCACTGATGTACCCAGTACAAGAGGAAAGGACATAGCACTTACTCTGGCCCTGATAGCCCGAAGGTGGCTTTTATCTTAAATAGTTCCATGAAGTCACATCCATAAAACATTTTAAACAACCAATAACATTCCTTGCATTTTTCTCCTTTTATTGATTTCTGGGAACTTTCTAGTGAACATCATTACTATACTCTGGCTGTACCCCTAGAAGTTGTTATGTTAGGGCATCCAGGTTTTAGGGCTCCCAGAGGTAAATCCTCTCTTAAATATAGCTAGGAAGTCTGATAGCAGATCCTGTCCAGGGTAGGCCTGCAGTTAACTACCACAGGCCAAAGGAGAGATGAATTACATTTGGGGCTATGTGTAGTTTACACTTCATTTATCCTTAGTGTTTTCTACCACAAATAATGTGCTAAATATTGCATTGTGGGTACTTTACAGTCTCTCTCTCTCTCTCTCTCTCTCTCTCTCTCTCTGTGTGCGTGTGTGTAACACTTTGTCTGCATCTGGGTCTCTCTCTCTCTGTCTAATGAGGACATGTGCACATTCATATGGAGGGCCAGATGTCATTGTTCATCATGTGCCTTGGACCTTGTTTTTTAGAAACAATCTCTTATTGGCCTGGCAGTCACTGGCAAAGCTGCAGGGAAGGACCCTACTGTCTCCATGCCCCCAGCACTGAGATCATAAGTGGGCACCACTACACACAGCTTTTTTTTTTTTTAAACAAAAAAAGCTTTATTTATATGCATTCATTCACATTGCTCTCACAGTCTCCTGCACCCCAGGCTTGCCTACAACTTATTATGCAGCCCAGAGTGACCTAGAACTTGTGATCTTCCTGCATCCTCCCCCCAACTACTGGGATCTCGGGGGTGCCAGCAGGGCTGGTGCTTATGAGGCGCTGGATTTGGAGCTCAGTGCTTCCTGAACGACAGACATGCACTCTAACACTGGGCCACATTAAAAAGATAATTATGTAAAATAATAACTATACCAATGCATTGTTTAGTTTATGTCATAACACAGCTCTTTATGTGGGTCCTGGGGATGAGATCTGGGGCCAATGGGCTTGCATGGTGGGTACTTTACAGACTGAGCTATTATCTCTCCAGCCCTGATTATCTTTTAAGAAATAAACACCCAAATTTAGTAAAAACTGGAATTTTACTCCTATTTTGATAGCAGCAGTATTTCGCCCATGGTGGTGGGGGAGGTAACGACACAGTGTGGCTGCACGTGTTACTCCCGCGCACAGGAAGGGGACAGTGTATCTTCTCTCCCTACAGCCCACTCACTCCTCAGGTTACCAGATGTGACTGTCTGTGACTGGCCTGAAACTGCTCTCATCAGGGCTACACTGGTCATTCAGGTATCAAGGACCCACTACTGATCGACCCATACTCAATAATTCTTCAACCTCGCCTTTCCCTTCACATAAGAAGTCCTTCAAATGTTTACTTTGGAAAGGAAGTACCTCTTAAAACAAAGCTTTTCTTAAAAAAAAAAAAAAAAAAGTCTGCCATTCATCGGAATCTGTCATGAACACAGTGGCTATGATTCTTTCAAATCTGTTCTTCAAGAATTCTCCTTTGAGAATATAACTATGATTCTCTAACTGTAACTATAGTTTCTGTATGTTCTCTAATCTATAACTATGATATCCTAATTCATTAGACATTTTAAAAGTTATTTTTGGTCTTTCTTTTTCTTTTTTTTGGTTTTTCAAGACAGGGTTTATCTGTGGCTTTGGAGCCTGTCCTGGCACTACCTCTTATAGGCCAGGCTGGCCTCGAACTCACAGAGATCCGCCTGCCTCTGCCTCCCAAGTGCGGGGATTAAAGGCGTGCGCCATCACCGCCCGGCTACTTTTGGTCTTTCTTTCACCCCCAAGATGATACTAATATAAAAGTAACTGAGAAGACACTGTCTGGCAGTGTAAGGAACTATTGGTATCTAGAAATGCTGACGCAAACGGACGGACTCTTATCTTTACACAGCGGCAGCTAAGGTATTCACCCTCTCTCCTCTGTTGATCTAAACACATCGCACACAATCAGCTGACATGGGGAGACTTTGGAAAAGCTGACCCTGCCAGCTGCAGTCACTACACTACTCAGGAGAGAAGAGGGCCTATGCAGGTCTTCAATAAAGACAGAAGCAAAAGAAACACTGATTTAGTATTTTGTTTCTTAGTTTGTTTTGAGACAGGGTTTCTCTGTGTAGCTTTGGAGCCTGTCCTGGAACTCATTTTGTAGATCAGGCTGGCCTCGAACTCAGAGATCCACCTGCCTCTGTCTGCCCCATGCTGGGATTAAAGGCGTATGCCACCACTGCCTGGGGATTTAATTTTTTTTTTTTTTTTGGTTTTTTTGCGACAGGGTTTCTCTGTAGCTTTGGAGCCTGACCTGGAACTAGCTCTTGTAGACCAGGCTGGTCTCGAACTAACAAAGATCTGCCTGCCTCTGCCTCCCAAGGGATTTAATATATTTTTAAATCATATTTTGAATTTTAAATGCTTAAAATACCTGACATGTGAAGTGGATTGGGAAGGAAAGGACAGTGGCATTAACTATGGTTAATGTTTAGCTGGGGGCTTCACTCCAGGCCCCTGGCATCCATTTTGGAATGTTGGGTGCAAAGTTCCATTTCAAAGCTCCCTTCCCTGGGAGTTGCCTCAGTCCAAACTCCACCTCCAAGAAAGCCCGCCCAACGGTGACCCCTCCCCAGGGAGGGTCAAGACCACTCCCACAGGCTGTTTAAATTGCCCCCCAGAGAATGAACACAGTAGTCTCCCCTTTTCCCTCTTCTCCTCTGTGTTCCCCATACGGGCCACCTGGGAGCGCTGGCACACATTAAACCTGGGTATCTTTTAATTCGGTCTGATTTGGTCTGATTGGGATTATACGTGTCAGTGAAGAGGCTGGTCATTTAGGAAAAATACTTAACAGTTAGGAAGTTGCTATGTATGTATTTGCTGGTAGAGCTGTACCCAGGGCATGTTGGTACATACTAGACACTCCAGCATTTTGGAGACTGAGGCAGGATTGAAAGCTGAAGGACAGCTTGGATTACATAGCAATATCTCTTTTCTCTCTCTCTCCTTCCTTTCTTCCCTTTCTCCCTCCTTCCCTCCCTCCTTCCTTCCTTTCTGGTTTTTCTAGACAGGGTTTCTCTGTAGCTTTGGAGCCCGTCCTGGAACTTGCTTCGTAGACCAGGCTGTCCTCGAACTCACAAAGATCCGCCTGCCTCTGCCTCCTGGGTGCTGGGATTAAAGGCATACACCACTAGCACCCAGCTTTCTTTCTTTTTGAGATAGGGTTTCTCTGTGTAGTCCTGGAACTTGCTCTGTAGACCAGGGAGACCCTGAATCTTCCTGCCTCTGCCTTGAGGCATGCACCACCACACCTAGCTCAGCAAGACCTATTTTAAAACAAAGGAAAATACAGCTAGGAAGATCAGAAGGAAAACAAAGGAATAACTGATAAGTTTGTGTGTTGCGCCAGGCAGTGATGGCTTATGCCTTGAATCTTTTCATTTGGGAGACAGAGGCAGGGGGATCTCTGTGAGCTCAAGGCCAACCTAGTCTACAGACCAAGTTCCAAGATAGCCAATGATACAAGAGAAACCTTGTCTTGAAAAACCAAAAAAGAAAAAAAAAAAAGAAAAAAGTTGTGTATATGCATATACATACACTAGCTAAACATAAATTCCCATGAGGCTGGCTAGATGGTCCAGCAGGCAGAGGTGCTTGCCATCAAGCCTGACAACCTGAGTTTGATCTCTGGGACCTGTGGTAGAAGGAGAGAACTGACGTGTGTGTGTGTGTGTGTGTGTGTGTGTGTGTGTGTGTGTGTGTGTGTGTGTGTGTGTGTGTGTGTGTGTGTGTGTGTGTGTGTGTGTGTGTGTGTTTATCTGTCAAATAAAACAATCCTATTGTATATGTGGGCACCCATGCCACAGCACGGGTGTGGAGGGCAGAGACAATTGTGGAGTCAGTTTGACCTTTACCTGAGTTCTGGGAATTGAAGTTAGGTTTCCTGGATTTCAGGGCAAGTGCCTTTACTGAGTTATTTCACTAGCTGTGACAGTATCTGCTAACTCCTCGCCTGAGAGGCGAGTCTCTGGGTACCTCCATGAGAGGTTGTCTAGATTAAGTTAGCCTCTGAGAATGTGTTAACCCACCCCACTGGAGGGTAGGGCCGTTCCCACAGGAGACCACAGACCACAGAGAAGGCAGGGTGAGCACCGGCATGCACTCGCCCCTTGTCCTCCACTTCTGGACTCTGGGCACAGCGGGTACAACGCCACCAGTTGCCTCAAGCCCCTGCTGCTGGGCTTCCCCTGTGGGGAGGGCTGTGACCTGGAGCTATGAACTGGAATAAAACCCTCTCTCCCTGAAGCTGCTTTTGTCACAGCAGCAGGAAGAACTAAGACGTCCCCTCTGTAACCTTCTTATCTTGGGTGGTCTGTGATTCAGTAATTTGTTTCTGACATTCCAAAGTGGATTCCATCGACATTTCCATTCATGGTGTTACTGGAATAGTCAGTCGGCATTTCTGTTAAAAGTGGATCTCTTCAGTGAACCAGCAACGTGTTTCCTTCTGAGTGCTTTCATGTGCTTGTTGTACGTGTTCCTCCAGTGGCCGGAAACAAACTCAGGGGCAGAACATGGGTGTGGAGCCAGCAGAGTGGCTCAGCGAGTAAAAACACAGGCCTGAGCAGGGTCTGACACTATAGACCTGAGACTTTTCATACATAGAGCAAGCTAGGGAAAGGTTTCACATTTCTCAGTGGTTGGGGAAAGGCAAATTAGAATATATTGGAACATATGAATATCATGGTCTTCAAATCCTTACATCTAATAATTTAGTCTGATGCCCATTCATTTGTATAATGTGCAAAGATGCTTTCATAATTCAATGGCAGAATAGAATCATATCACTGACATGTGGTCTGTAATCCTAGATTATCTATGCATGGTCTGGCTTGACTTACAGAATTACTGAGCCAAATGGAATGCCCAGAGCATCTTAACAGTGGGCACTAATGTGCAAAAAGTTCTGGATGCCTATACTGAGCGATTTTGGCATGTGTGTCCCTCTATCCTCTAATGCTTATCCCTAAGAAGGCATACGTGCTGCAAAGTGGTCAGAAACAAGGGTGTCCAGCAAAACCATCAATTTGATCTCTGGAGTGAAAGGGCTGCTCAAAGTGCAATTGTCAGGAACAATACTCAGATATAACAGTCCCCAGCCCGGTCCTCGGGGCTTGCTTTTCCACAAGAGTGGCCCACTCCCTTCCTCCAGGTGACTCAGGTGTAGTACCTCCTTTGGCAAGAAGACTGTAGCGACCACTCCAGACACAATCTGGGGATCTCTCCATTCCTGGAGGTATAGAAGTGTGCTACTGAAAGGTGTTTTCTAAACAAAATTAAAAACAACAAAACCCTGCCTGCTTTGGGATTATAGTCTCCAATTCAAATTTGGACTTTTACAAAACTAAGATGCCCTTCAGAAAGTGACTGAAAAGTGAATTTCTGTTCACTGAGCCATAGTGATTTCTGTTCATTACAAAGTCACTCAGAGCAAAAACGTACATTTCCACTGGAGCAGTTCACATCCAGGACACTGTCAAAAATCACACGAAAAAGCACAGCAAACCACTACAGTTAAACAGAGCAAACAAAAAGAGCAATTCACAACACAGCCTTTAATAACACAGCGCTCAGGTGAGCCCACAGACAGTGACAGGGTAGTGCCGGACAGCATCCTTGGACTCGAGAACGTGTACACGAGAAGCAGACGCACAGTTTCCTGGCCTCCTAAGTGGAGCCAGCACACTAGGTGAGAACAGGGTTATTCTCTTCCTTTGTTTACCATGGAGAACAGAAACACTGGGACTACTCTGAAACTGTAAAATATGTGGTTCTGATTTTGGATGCTGACATTGTTTTTTAATTTTATTTTTTTGGTTTTTTTTTTTTTTTTTTTTTTTGAGATAGGGTTTTGCTGTGTAACAGCCCTAGCTGTTCTGGAAGTTGCTTTGTAGACCAAGCTGGCCTTGAACTCACAGAGATCCACCTGCCTCTGCCTCCTGAGTGCTGAGATTAAAGGTGTGCCCCACCACTGCCCGGCTGGATGCTGACATTCTTGATTTAATTTTTTTTTTGCATGTCTATCAATATGCTGCTAAACCCTGACCCCCAAACTCTGCTGATAAAAAGCAATGCATTTTTTTTAACTTTGAGTAGTTAAAAATATTTAAATTCACTTGATTTTAGTTAGTTCTATAAAAACAAAGTTCTGAAAATCCTGGGCATGGCTTCAGTACGTGGGAGGCTGAAGCAGGAGTATGGCTGCGAGTTTCAAGGTAAACCTGGACCACCACAACAAGTGTGTCTCAAAAACACCCAAAGCAGAAAGTGTCATGCCCTTGAGGATATGTGTCCCAGGCAGTGTGGAGGCCGCCATGGCTGTGCACATAACAGAAGAGGCATCTCAAGGTGCGCCCTGTAGTGACAGTGCCAGGGTGAGACCCAAGGCTGGGTGGCCACACTGGCACGCACTGGGAACCGGCTATGGGAACAACAGAATGACCTTTGCCTGTAACTGCATCACACTTAGCTCTGGCATTAACCGAGTGGAGCCATGGTTCTTCCAGCATGGGCTGGGGTGCCGCAGCAGGGACAGTAGGGCTGGCAGCTCCTCAGACTCGGCAGTGAGACCCTAAAGAGTCTTCAGCAGTCTGACTCGCTTTCTGCATGACTCTGAGGCTGGAGCTACTTGGAGAAGGAGAGGTGATCTAGTCTGATCCTAAAACACAAACCCAATCAACACACCAGAGCTCTCAGAGGTGAACCCTGCAGACAGCTACACTATACAACCAGTGATCCTGACAGAGTTGGGCTCCTTGTACTTTCAAAGCTAGTTTACGCCCCTGTATTTTCATTTGTTTTGTTTTGAGACAGGGTTTCTCTGTGTAGCCCTGACTATCCCAGAACTCTGTAGACCAGGCTGGCCTGAAACTCAGAGATCCCCCTGGCTCTCCAGTGCTGGGACTAAAGACACCCGCCACCATGCCTGGCTCCCGCATTTTTTTTTTTTTTGCCATATTGTACTCGCTTCAGGAAGGCTTTGTGCAGATCTCTATTGAAAGCCTTTCTTCCCCATCTGATCTGTGGATGTGTAGAGGCCGAGTGCTGTCCTGCTGCAGAGCCTGCCAGGAATCAGGGGTTCACCGTGGAGAGGCTCGTTCCCCCTAGGACCCCTAAACGGGAATACGGGGATGGGAAGGTAGGGCACCCGAGGACAGGAGGCTGCTGTAGTGGGCTTGCGGGTGTCCTGGGGCAGCGGCGAGGGCTCCCAAGCCAGACAGAAGAAGGCAGGCACAGCCTGCTTATGCTGACTGCAGGGTGGGTGCTGAGAGAGGTGTTCACATCCGACAGCAGGATGAAGTGAAGATGTCGGGACTGACGTGCTTGAGGTGTCAGAAATAGGGAACATTTAAGGCCAGTGCTAGGAGAAGCCGCAGCACCCGGGGAAGGTTCTGGGCAGCCCTTTAAACCGGTGCCAAGCAAACCAAGGGACATGAGGCCCTGCGTGGAAAGTGTCACCAGGGCCAAGTTTCTCTTTGGAACAGCTTTTTATGAGTATAAAGCTCACTTGTATGCTAGCAGTATTTGTTTTGGCCTGAAATGGACTGGATGGGAGAAAGCAGAATTGGTTAAAATTGGCAGTGGAGCAGTGGGAGGCAGGGGCTGGGGCAGCTTCCCTGACACACAGCATCCCTTCTCTCACCCCTGACTGCGGACGGACGAGTTAAGGCCAGTTTGGAAGGGCACTAGGGGCTGGGCAGTCTTCCTGGAGACTGCTGAGAGCCCTGGGCAGCCTTTCCAGACTGCCTCCCCAGCTCTCCCTCCGGCTGCAGCAGCCTTTACAGCTCTAAGGCAGGCTTTTCAGAGTGGAAACCCAGGAGGCTCAGGCTTCCAGAGGGATTTCACAGGCTTCCAAATGAACAAGCAGCCCTGAAAACTGAGTGTAGGGTGGCAGGCATTAGGAACAGGCTTGTCTTTATTCTGAAAACTCAAGGTTTTCAGAGGTGTTGTCCTTAGAGCTACTAGAATTTTTTCTTTTCTCTTCCTCTCCCCTCCCCCATCTTGTTTAGTTTTTTGAGACAGGGTCTCACTCTGTAGCCAACCCACCATTTAGCACAGGCTGGCTTCAAATCTGTGGCAGTGATCCTCCTGTGTCAACCTCCCAAGTGCTAGGCTTACAGGTGGGAGCCATCTCACCCGGTGTGCTCTCAGAAATTTAATGAATGATGACTACTTTCCTAAAGGTCAGCTATAACGGGATACTCAGATTTAAAAGAGCCCAGGTCACATATCTTCCTGTCTCTATGAACAGGCACTATCAGTTTGATCTGGGGGAACCTTCTAAGTCTCTTCTTTTGAGGGGAAGGTGGGGATGATAGTGTCTTGGTTTGTAGCCCATGCTGGCCTAGAACTCCAGATTCTCCTCCCTTAGCTTCCCGGGGCTGAGTTCACAGTGGGCACCACCTGGCCTGTTTCGGGAGTTTCTTTTAATGCGTGCACAATGCTTGCTACCTAGTACTTGGCTAATACCATTTTTTGACACCAGATTTTCAATCTCTGATCTACAGTTCAAAAGTTGAGAAGGCTGAGAAGGCCAGGTTTCCAGGTGGCCATATGTGAACTTCTTGGCTATAAAATGGTTAGAGGCCTTATTCTCTTTAGTGGGGCTATTCATATGTGACACTGGATTAAGAACACAATGTTTGACTGTGTGGTGTTACACACAGCTTTCAGGAGACATAGTTAATTCTAGGTTTGCAACCTACTCAGCTCAGAACTTGTGGACGGGGCCCCATGGGCTTCATAGCTGCCTCCAGCTAATGAAGGAGTGGTTGCCTAGATCTTTCAGACTCAAGACTCAGCTCAGTCTAACTGAAGGCCAAGTGGATTCTATGAAGTAGGAGTTGGGGAGGTATCTGGGAGATAGGGGCGGTAAGAAGACAGTTGTGTCCATCGAGACCATGGGATGCTGAGACGGGACCACTGCTCCTCGACACAGCCAACTGCCTTTGATGCTCCCTCCTGCCACTTAGACTCAACACCACTCCTCCTCACTTCCCAAACTGAGTGTCATGGCTCCTGTGGCCTAAGGAGGAACAGGCCAGGAGGTAGAGGTTTATCTGGAGAGGATGGCTTGGCTCTTGAACCAAGCTGTCTGGCTAGAACTATATGCCACCAATAACTACAACTGCCTAAACACAGTTAGCAAAACAGGGCTCTGGATTCACGGTAGACTCTTTGTCTCAACTGTAGTTTTCCGTCCACAGGAAAATCAGAAACCCCACATGCTTTTCTAGCCAAGCAGTCCTGGCAGTGGCACCGAAGCCCATGCCTTTCTACCTAGATGTCAGGTGCCTCGCCAGTGGGGTCTGCAGCCTACTCCTCCCCACGTGTCAGTGCCACACGCCTGGGTTAGGACGCTACAGGCAATACTGCTGCTTTGTCAGCCAGAGCAGGGCTGAGTGTGGGGATGAGAGAATGGAGGAAAAGGTAGCATTTATATTTTTTTTAAAAATTAGCTTCTTTAAAACTATTACATCTCTACTGTCACTACCACTACCTGACAGAAGCTGAGGAAAAATAAAAATAAAAAATGTACCATTATGCTTTGTTAACAAATGATGCCACAAGGAGCAAAATCAAGGAATTTAAAAAATGTCAAGAACTTCAAAAGCATGTAAAGTATTTTTTTTTCTTTTTTCCAAGTGATGGAATTGAAAGGCATGTAAAGTATTAAAGGCTGGCTCACAAGCAGAAGCACGTTGTCTAGATCAAGACAAGACATGACACATATACCCTTGTTAGAACGGCAATGCGGCTGAGGTAGGTCCGACTAGAGATCTGGGCTGTCAGCATCCCCAGGGCTACACTGCTTCTCACGCTGAGTTCTTTACAAGGGAATTTTGAAATCTTTTTTTTTTTTTTTTTAGGTTTTTCGAGACAGGGTTTCTCTGTAGCTTTGGAGCCTGACCTGGAACTAGCTCTTGTAGACCAGGCTGGTCTCAAACTCACATAGATCCACCTGCCTCTGCCTCCTGAGTGCTGGGATTAAAGGTGTGTGCCACCACCGCCCAGCTAGAATTTTGAAATCTTAACAGTCAACCCTCATTCATATGCCCATCTATGCCAGTCTCCAACTTGAACTTGACTAATCAATGGGCAGAAACAGGCATGTAAATTAAGAACTAAAATATGACAACATTTACAAACACATATCTATCAGAACAACCACTTGCCAGGTTAGAATAGGTGAGGTTTCACTGTGTACATAAATAAACAGACAAAGAACATAAAACATGTAGAGGCCCCTTCCGGATGATCTCAATGTCTCTGTGGAATCCAGTGTTCTAGAGCATGGAAGATACTCACCACTGCCAGCGCTCCCCTCTCGTTTGCTGCGGGAGCCTCCACCGCTGTCTCTGCCCGATTTTATCCGCTAAAGCAACAGGACAGGGAGAGAAGAGTAAGTGACATTCCTTCAGAACCACACATGACAAGAGAGTGATGTAAAACTAGCATTACCACGTGACCCTCAGGACTAATTCATCACCATCCAAGAGCTGAGTCAACAGAAAAAAGGACAGAATCTTTTTATTTTTTTATTTTTTTGGTTTTTCAAGACAGTGTTTTACTGTGTAGCTTTGGCTGACCTGGAACTTGCTCTGCAGACCAGGCTGGCCTCGAACTCATATGGCTCTGCCTGCCTATGTTGAGACTAAATGCAAGTGTCATCATGCCTGGCTGGACAGAATTCTTTTGAAAGTAAGGTCTGATGACCCACCCCCATCCCAGGATCTGCAGAGGACACAAATGGCATTTTTACTCAACAACAACCTTTTGCACAGCCGAGCAATTAAAAAATCAAACAGCGCTGGGTGGTGGTGGCTCACACTAATCCCAGCACTTGGGAGGCAGAGACAGACAGGATGGATCTCTGTGTGTTCAAGGCCAGCTTGGACTACAGAATGAGTTTCAAGATAGGCTCCAAAGCTTCAGAAAAACCTTGTCTCGAAAAACAAAACAAAAACTTCCAACAGTACTTTCTTGATGAAAAGATTCAGGACATAATAATAGTTTGAAAGAAAAAAGTGGAAGAGGAGAAAAACATGTGCCAAAGGCCATTTCCTACCCTATCCCTAATCTGTAACAATTAACCCAGACCATTTGAGGGTTAAAAAAAACAAAAACAAAAAACAAACAAACAAACAAAAAGTCCTGGCTTTTGACATTAAACTTCTAAAATAAAAGCATTACTAAAATCTCACACACACTTATGGTTTGGCCAAGAGTTACTTTTCTGGATACTCAGTGTTAGACCCCGATTCTGGGTCTCGAACGTGTGCCCCAAAGACCACCAAGAACCACACCAATTGTTGCAAAAGCAAGAGGTATAATTCGACGTTTGCAAACGGGCTTCTGCTCCCCAGTAACTCGGGACTGAGCAGAGAGCCCCAAACAACAATTACAAGAGGTATTTATAGGAGAAGATCTCAAGCATAGTATAGGGGTGGTGGGGCATATAGTGATTGGCTATAAGCAACTGCTATATATCAATAGAAGGTCATTTGGAGTTTAGCCAGTCCAAGCTCCTTCGATCCCCAGAAAAGGAGACCCCCGGACGTTCTCACAGGATATCAGCAGGTCCACCTGGACTCTATGGCTTGGCTAGTCTTGTTTAGATAAGCAGTTAATTGGAGTTGTTTACGACCTCATCCTGTTCACCAAAAGGAGGCTTCATCTTGCTCATTAGAAGTTATTTATAACTTTATCCTGTTATGCCAAGAAGGGGGGCTTGGGTGCAAAAGGTGAAGGCCTAGCTAAGGAATTAAACATATTGAACCTAAGTATTTTTAACCCTTACACTCAGAAGCATTTCAATAGGCATCTCCAAGCTGTGATGGTCCCATGTGTGAGCAAGCAAGTATGTATGTGTGTGTTGGTGATGCGTGTGTGCACACGCATGGAGGCCGGAGGCTGATGCTCGATGTCTTTTTAGATGCTCTTTACCTTAATTTTGAGACAGGATCTCTAAGCCTGGAAGTCAGGGATGTGTGGCTACACTGGCTAGCTGACAGCTCTGGGAATCCTCTTGTCTTTGCCCTTCTGTGCTGTGATTACAGATGTGTGTCATGCTAAGCCTTTGCATGGGTACTGGGTGTCAGACTCAGGTCGTTAGACTTGCATGGAAAACTGTGCTTTCTTTCAATTTCTTTCCATAATATATGGTTGTTTTGTATTTTGCCTAAGTATCAAACTTTTTATTTAGAGATTTTTTTTTTTTTTTGCTTTTCTTTCTCTTTTCTTTTTGGTTTTTCGAGACAGGGTTTCTCTGTAGCTTTGGAGCCTGTCCTGGAACTAGTTCTTGTAGACCATGCTGGCCCCGAACTCACAGAGATCCGCCTGTCTACGCCTCCTGAGTGCTGGGATTAAAGGTGTGCACCACCACCACCCGGCTAGTGCTGTTTTTTAAGTACTTTATTTAATATTTGTACATGCATATAATGTGTTACTGCCCAACCCAACAATTTATCAAGCACATATAATAACTGTAAATATATGAGCACTGAATATTGGAGCTCCTGGTTTCATAAAACAAACACCAAAAGGTCAGGTAGGGCCTGAATCAGTAATAATACCTGACTTCAGCACTCCATTCTTCTCTCAGGGCTCCAGCTTGGATGCTGAAAACCAGTAAACTGCAGAGTTCAGCTACACTATACATTAAATAGACTTAACATATCCATGGAATATTCTATCCAATGGATATGGGATATACATTCTTCTCAGCAGTCCATGGAACAGTCTCTAAAATAGATTACATTCTAGGCTACAAAGCAAGTCTTAACAGCAACAAACAATAAAATAAAACTAGAAGTCAACAGCAGAAAGAAACAGAAAACACACAAAGAGTTGGAGACTGAACAATAATAGACTGTGAGTGATCAGCAGGTTGTTGACGAAATCAGGAGAAATTTAAAAATTCCTAGATCAGATGAAATCGCTCTTCATCAGAACCTGTCAAATATGGCTAAGGCAGTTCTAGGAGGAAAGTTTATGGCTGAGTGCGCACAGGAAGCATCAATGGCCAGTGGGAAGCTCGGTGGGTGAAAGTACCGCCCTGCAAGTCTCATGGCCTTGATCCCCGGATCCACTCTAAGGTAGAAGAAGAGAACCAGTTCTACAGAACTGTCCCTTGGCTTCCTCATGTGTACTGTGGCATGCATGGCCCCCCAATCATGCACACACTCACAGCAATCCTATTTTTAATTAAATAAAGCTGAAATGAACAACCTAATTATGAACCTTAGAAAAATATACAACACACTAGATGACAACAAATAAGGCGGCCAGTTTGTGAGATGGAGGCTAAGAAAGCAACACAGAATTAAACCAAAAAGTTGGCTCTTTGAAAAAACACAAAGACTGAAAATCCCTAGCCAATTTAACCAAAATAAAGAGAAAAAAGACTCACATTAGTAACATTAAAGATGAAAAAAATAAGGTTACCACAGAGTCCAGTGAAATCCAGAGGTTATTATATAATACATTGAAAACCGACATTTCAAAAGACTGGAAAGTTTGGAGAAATCGATAAATTCCTGGACACATACAACTTACCAGAATTAAATCAAGAAGACAGAAATAACTTAAAGAGATCTATAACTAGCAACGACATTGAAAATGCAATAAGAGTCTAACAACAATGCCCAGGACTGGATGGATTCACTGCCAAATTCTACCATGCATTCAAAGAAGAGCTTCCTTAAATTGTTCTATAAAACAGAAGGAGAAAGAACATTATTCCAAGCTCATTCTACAAATCTACATTTCCCTAATACCACTATAAAACAATTTCACCAATAAATATAGGAATAAAAATTATCAATAAAATATTTGCAAACTAAACTCAACACATCATAACCAAGATGGCTCCATTACAAGGACGTAGAACAATCCAGCAGACGCAAACTAATAAAGGTAATCCAGCACATAAGCAGACATGAGTACAGAAATCACGTTACCTCCATACATGAAGAAAAGGCGTTTGACAATGTTCAACATCTCTTCATTATAAAAGCCTTGAAGAACCTAGGAATAGAACTAAAGATCCCAAGCAGCCAAAGCAATCCTACACAGAAAGAGCAATGCTAAAAAAAAATCACATCATCTAATTTCAGAGTCACCCCATCAAATGTGAAGACAACTCCCGCATCCTGCTCAGGTGGACCTAGGTGGGAACAGGATGCTTAGGAAGGTGTGAGCTTTCACAGGCACCAAATTATTTTATCCACCATGCTGTCCCTGCCCTCAGCTACAACCTCCCACCCCCGTTTGATCCCTATTTTTCTAACAACCACTTAAATCTCTGCGTTCTGTCCATCTGGACCCCTGGCCCACCACGGGCACCCCTTGTCTGACTCATCCCTCTGGCTCATTCACCAAGAGAAACCTAAGCCTCGGCTGCTTCTGTGACTCACCTCTTCCCAGGACACTGGGGATGGCCAAGCACACAGATGGGCACCACAGGCATCAACAGCATCTCAGCGCATGCCTACAGAACTCCACTCTCTCTCCTCTTCACCCATGGCAAGCAAGGTCCTGCTGCTGCATGGACTAGAGGTGAGAGCATCCTGTAAGGCCTCTAAGTCTTCCTCCAGTTCCTCTATTTGGAGATGCCCTGTGTGTCCCTGGTGGCCTTCCCCTTGTCTCTGCTGGCTCAAGGTTCCCTCTAACACCCTGTCTGTAGAATGGTATTCATCCTTACTTCCAGCTCAACATCCATGTGCACTCAAATCCAACAAATAATGGCCACAGGATATGGCTCAGCGGGTAACAATACTTGCTGTACAAGCCTGATTCCTGAGTTCTATCCCTGAACACACAGCGGAAGCAATGAACCAGCTCTTGAAAGCTGTCTTCTGACCTTCCAATGCACTGTGACACAGGCAAGCTCACATTCTCTCTGTGGCTTTTCATAGCTCTTTCTCTCTTCACATACACATTACATTTACAAAATTTAAAAAAACCAACAAATCCAGCCGGGCGGTGGTGGCGCACGCCTTTAATCCCAGCACTCGGGATGCAGAGGCAGGCGGATCTCTGTGAGTTCGAGACCAGCCTGGTCTACAGAGCTAGTTCCAGGACAGGCTCCAAAGCCACAGAGAAACCCTGCCTCGAAAAAAAAATAAATAAAACAAAAAACCAACAAATCTAACCAGAAGGGAATCTAATGGGCCAACCACTGTTAACAGCCATGTCAAGGGCTTTGTACAGACGCCACCAAGATAAACTGAGGTTCAAAGAATAGGAACCATGAAGCCTCAGTCAGCTGTTCACCGCTGACACCATGGGGAAAAGTCTGACCAACAGTATCTTAGGCGACCATGCTTCCTCAGCAGGTGCAGAGGAAAGCCCCCAGGGACAGACCCAAGACAACAGCTATCCCATCAGGCCATGGGGCTGACTCTTGCCCATCCTCCAAGGAGCTGGCTGGGAGCTGGTCTTGCCCTGTCAGTGTAGAGAGGTAAAGCAGCCTAGGCAGAGCCAAGAAAAAAACAGAAAGAAGTCAGGAGGGCCGGGCTACAGTGCTACAGAGCTGCCTAACAGCTAGCCTAGGTGAGGCCGGGGAAGACAGTCCCTGTCACAGGGCATAACACAAATGTGGCAGCCAGCCGGGTGAGTGGGCTGAGCCGAGGCACCTCTGAGATGAGAAAATAAAGGTCAGGTGGGTAGTGTATTAAGATAATGACGGGGTGGATCTAGAATTTATACAGTTAGACACTGAGATTGGAGAAGCTCTCTGGAAAAAGCATTAACTATGAAAATCAAATAGGTACAAAAATATAATTTATGTATGAAGGGTAAATGCAAATGGGAGTCTGCAGTTGGCTCTGTGGCTCCAGTGTCAGACTGGCCATGGTGGCCTGCGCAGCAGCCCAGGGTCTACTCTTAGACTGACATCTGCTCCACAGCCCAACCCAGATCCATCCAGGACCAGGTCCATTTCCGGAACTCAACAGTGGCTGTTAAACAGCATCATGGTGATGTTCTTGCCACACGGGAGATGTGAGTTTTGTAAATATTCAGGGTCACACTCATTTCGGGCAGGGTGTGATGGTAGACACAGGAGGCATTGGTGCTGTGACAATGACGGTTCTCAGTTCCTCAGTGCTTAAGTGAGAAATAGCCACACAATGGAATAAAGAGCAAAACCGACAGCAATAGACACTGGCTAGCATTGCCAGCAGCCTGTGTTATTTGGCTAAGTGGAGGTTAAAAGTTGTAAGGTAGTGTTTTTGTAAAAATCACTCCCTTTAAGAACATATGTACACCTTTAATCCCAGCACTGGGGAGGCAGAGGCAGGTGTATCTATGAGTTCAAAACAAGCCTGGCCCACAGAGTGAGTTCCAGGACAGCTAGGGCTACACAGAGAAACCCTGGCTTGAAAAAATAACAAAAGAAAAAAGAATGTATGTATTATGACATTTACATATATTTGTGAAAACGCCTGGGAGCATAGTATGTTGATCAGTCTCTACAAGTGGCATGAGTGATTTTCACCTTTTTACTTTATTTTATTTGAACGAAAAGTTATTTAGAGTGGGTCACAGTGGCACGTGACCGCAGCGCCGGCAGATGGGACTCGGAGGTGGAGGAATGTGAGTGTGAGATCACCTTGGGGACTTCTGAGATCCTTTCTCAGTAAACCAGAGTGGTTTACAAAGGAATCTGCCTGAATTTCCCCAGGTGCTGGGACTGAGCCCAGGGCTACATATACACCACAGAAGCGCTCCGCACTGACTACAGCTCTATTACTCTCTCTCTCTTTTCTTTCTTTCTTTTTTTTTTTTGAGACAGGGCTTCTCTATTTATAGCTTTGGCTGTCCTGGAACTCACTCTGTAGACCAGGCTAGCCTCCAACTCATATCTCCTGTCTTTGCCGCCTAAGTGCTGGGATTAAAGGCGTGTGCCACCACCGCCCAGCCTCTAAATTCTCTTTTAATTATTTGAGACACGGTCTTGTTGAGTTGCTTAGGCTGGCCATAAATTTGCCATCCTCCTGCCTCAGCCTTCTGAGCAGCTAGAATTGGCCCTCAGATCCAGCTCTGAATTTTTAAAAGAATATTTATTGTTTTAATAATAGGAAAAAGAAATAGCACTCTTACTTTGAAAAAATAATGTCAATCTCACTTAGCGGGTGGAGAGAGGAGAACAGAGTGAGAAAGGTCAAGCTAGAGCACAGGACTTGGTACAAGCTCCATAGTCAGTAGGTCTGAGCTTTCTCATTCAGGAAATGTCAACAACGACCTTCCTCCAGTATCATAGCATCAGTGAGAGCAGTTGAATTAGTTAACAAGGCTGAGTGCTTAGACAGTGCCGGCCTCTAAAATGCACTCCATAAACAGAAGCTGTTGTTTTCCTCTGCAGGGCTGGTGATGGGATCCAGGCCCCACACTCAGCAGGTACTTCAGCTCGAGCTACGCCCCAATCCCCACGGTTAAAATTAATGTCTAGTGCAGTTAATGTACTAAAGTTAATAAAGAGAAAGCTGCTCCTAGAAACACGGTAAAAGCTGGCTGTGATAAAAGTAGTCTTGAATTCAGTCACATGGCCATTGCACAGAATGTCTCTGGTCAACTTCTCTTGCAGGAAGAGCTCACAAATAAAATTATAGGGGCCAAGAAATACAGCAAAAAAAAAAAAAAAAACCAACAAATAAACAGACAAAACCCTGAAAATCTGATTGGTCGTAGAAAATTGTTTGTATTAAAAAAGACACGGGAGTGCCCAGAAATGTGGAACTGTTTCAATAAATCAAAATATACCTATATAGGTATCAACAATGATGTCTCTGAAGAAAATTTAATTACATAGAAAAAACCCTAAGGATTGTAAACAAGAAATGTACAGATAAAGCTTCAACATTAGAAAAGAACATCCTTAATTCAGAAGTTTATTATATTTTCCCCATAACTAATAATGTTTTTTTCCTTGTAGAAACCAGGAAACAGAAACCTGCCCCATAGGCTCACAATCTAAGACCAACCAACTGAGATGGGACCCACACCAATTATTTGAGAAGCTGGCTTTCTCATGTGTCCATCCTTCCTCTTTCAGCCCTTCTTATTCCTACAACCTTTCTCCTCTCCACTCCATGCTGATAACTCAAACTTAAGTAAGAGACCACCCAGAAAATGTTTCTTTGATGCATGATGCAAAGAGAAACACTGAAAAACAAAGAAAACAAAGTTTTTCCTTTTTTCTTTCTTTTTTCTTTGGTGTTTTTTGAGACAAGGTTTCTTTGTACCATCCTGGCTGTCCTGGAACTTGCTCTGCAGACCAGGCTGGCCTCAAACTCACAGAGACCCGCCTGCCTCTGCCTCCAGAGTGCTGGGATTAAAGGCGTGGGCCAAAAACAATGCTCTTATGCAAATAGAATCATGGGTGGAGGGGAGAAAAGAGAAACAGTCAGGGAGCAGAGTCTGTGGAGTCAAAGGTTCTGAGGAAACTCAAGACTGAGGGGGAGTATGAGCCAGTAAGGGAAAGCTGTAGACAGAACATGTCTACCTGGCAGTGGGCGTCTCAGGTTACACTGACCCTGCTGATACAGTATCTGAGGCCCTGAGTGGGCAGAGCTGTTGATGTGGTGATAGGTGAGACAGAGAAGGAAGAGTCTGAGGGAGCCATCCAGGAATAAGAATTAGCAGCAGAGAAAGAAATCAATTACTTGTTAAAACGATTTCTCTAATCCCTGAGGGTCCCTGACAAATGGTTTGTTCTTCTGATGTAGTTTCCATGATTTATTGCATCCTTCCAATGACAACAAGGCTTGCCAAATCCTGGTCTAATCCCCTTTAGGATGGATCCTCAGAAGAAACCATTCTTTTCACCATAAGAAGGTAACTTTATTTCTTCAAAGTACAATGAATATGAAGCAGCTTCAGGTCTGTGCTCTTTAATGAACATATAAACATTCTGATGCCGAGAAACGAAAAGGTCTGTGCTCTTTAATGAACGTATAAACATTCTGATGCCGAGAAACGAAAAGGCTGAGCAGGAAGAGAAGGAAGAGTGGGTCCAATGACGTCACTCTAGTCATTTAAATTCAGTAATGTCCTTTAGTTCCTGGAATATCAGTCTAAAGATGTCAGCCAGATTTTAAGAAGGGTCCCACTACTATAGAGACTGTAATAAGGCAAAGAGGGCAAGAGAAGATACAAGAGTCAAGGGAGTCAGAGCAGAGGCAAAAGTGACTCCCACAGAAATGAAGAATGAACAGCAACCACATTGACTCATCCCAGCTCAAAGTTAAGATGGGATTACATTAGTGGCGAACTGAAAATATTGTGAGAAAAGGAACTCTAAGTATACTTAATCCCTAAATTTCATTGCTCAGGAATTCTTTGCAGTCAATGTTTCTTTTTTTAAGGTTTATTTATTTATTTTATGTATATGAATGCTCTATCTGCATGTACACCTATATGCCAGATCAGGATCCCACTATAGATGGTTATGAGCCACCAGGTGGTTGCAGGAAATTGAACTCAGGACCTCTGGAAGAACAGCTGATGCTCTTAGCCATTGAGCCATCTCTCCAGCCCACAATCAATGTTTCTTAAAGTTAAGCCATCGTGGCCTTGGTGTAGGGGTACATACCTATAATTCCAGCAGGCTGAGGAAAAAGGATTGCCATTAGTTTGAGGCCAACTTGAGCTGCACAGAGAGTTCCATGTAACCCGTAAGGAAGGGTTACATAGTGAGACCCTGTCTCCAAAACAAAACAAAAGTTGCTTATGAACTACCCACAAGTGCCAAGAAGCCAAGAGGCTACTTTTGAGGGCTGAGATGGAATTCTTCTTGGAAGTCTAGGAAATCAGGACCAGGGCCAGAGGTGCAGAAGTGACTAATGGTATCTGTAAAAGCTTGGGCTCACTGTAAACTGTAAAGACTCAGAACAAGAGGCACGCTTGTTCAGTAAGAGACTCATCTTTGCACACGCTCCCATGGTTCTATATGAGGGGCCCCAACAATGAATTCAATTCCAAAATGTGCTTCATTTAAATACATACTTTTTGACTCCTATTAAATACATAATTACAATTATAGTCACCTGAACTTCTCCTCACAGCAGTGTATGTGTCACAAGCCGCCACACAGTTGCTTCATTAGCATTTGGTACAGTGCACAGACTGGCTATTACAGCACATTTTAATGATGTAGCCTAGCTTAGCAAATAAATATCAACTTGATGTTTTATAGGACTTTTAAAGTAAAACTAGTTTTCTCATAATATTTTTACAGGATATTAGATCACATCTGAGAAGCGAATACAGCCAGCCACATTCTGCAAGCATGTGAGAATTAGATCCTCTCTGCAGGCAGGATAACTGCATAAAAGTCATTGCCGCTACACTAAGCCTCGCTTAGAATTTTATTTCTAGCTGGATGTTGTGGTGCTCGCTTTTAATCCCAGCACTAGGGAGGTAGAGGCAGGAGGATCTCTGTGAGTTCAAGGCCAGCCTGGCCTACAGAGCGAGTTCCAGGACAACCACGGCTACATAGTGAGATCCTGTCTCAAAACAACAAAGAAATAAAAAGAGAGTTTTAATTTCAATATATCAATATTTGCTTTAAGAACATATGTTTTCTTGGTAAAAGGCAAATATTCAAAACTCACGTACCCACTAGATGCTCTAGGCTCAAGTGTGGGGGAGGTAGTGCAAGCGGGAACCCCGCCCTCCATCTGCTGCAGAAATGTGCTGACAATGGCATCCTCTGCACTGTGTTCTGCCACAGAGACACTTCAGGAGCAAAGCCCTGACGCCACAGCAAGTGACAAATAATCTCTCAGTTACTTCATCCTCTGGAAAATCGAAATTACTCATCTATCAGTAGTTCTCCACTAAGGACTCCATAGAAGCCATCTGGATTCCTATCTTAGAAGCTGCCCTACTTAGATAATTTCAGTGATATTTCCATTACAATAGAGTGGAAAAAGCAGTTCAACTCTGCTTCTTCCTGCCATGCTAGGAACTGAACCCAGGTCCTGTGCACGCTCACTACGAAAGTGAGCTATCATGAGATACAGCCCCAGCTCTTCAACTCTGCTTTAAATACTGTTCTTCGTTTTATCATTATTTTCTAGGGCAAACCACTATCATCTAAATAGTAAAAATGCAATGGCTTCAATGGAAATGCCGCTTAAGTGCCTGCAAATGTACACATCACTCTCAGATTTTAGTATTGCCAAGTAAAGTTAGTTCTGTATTGACTTCTAAGATATTTCTTCTTTTTTGTTGTGAAAATTGGCATTCACAGTATAGGCATCATCACAGCATTTTGAACAGGATGGGTTTTAGTAGAGTCTCCTTCCCATCAACTCTTCCACCCACTGCCACCCTTGGTTCTCTCTTGTGCCCCTCACCCCATCTCTTTTCTCTTTTAAGTTTCACATGTCTTATGCCTATCCCCATCCTTCCTCATTACCTATTTTTACCCTCTCTTGGTCTCCTTTCTAGGTTTTCGGCACACACACACACACACACACACACACACACACACACACGGTTGGGATGTGCACATGAAAGAGAACAGGTGGTTTTGTCTTAGAGTTTGAGTTGCCTCACTTAACATTATACTTTCCAGATCTATTCACTGTAGTGATATTTCATTTGTAAATAAAGCTTGCCTGAAGATGAGAGAGTAAAACAGCTCCACTGGTCAGCCGTACAGACCAGGCAGTGGTAACACACACCTTTAATTCTAGGAGCCACACTAGTTGCCATAGAAACCAGGCAGTGCATACCTTTAATCCCAGCACTAGAGAGAAATATAAAATGGGAGGAGACAGCTCTCAGTCACAGTCTCATTCTGAGATTCCTAGAGGCAGGATCGCCATTTCGGATTGAGGTTGAGGTAAGAGCCAGTGGCTGGCCGCTTTGCTTTTCTGACCTTCAGGCTGAACTTCAATTTCTCTCTCTGAGTTTTTATGAATCATTCTTCAATTCATTTTCCAGAAAATTTCAGTTTTTGCTACTGTTGAGTAAAATTCCAGCTCTGCTCTGATGCAAGCTCCTAACCCTGTGCATTTCAGCTACAGCAGGCTGACATTTTGAAAATTAACAGACAATAGTTTCCGGCCCACGTGAGATACCTGTTCCCTCATTTCTTTCATTTTTTCCAACCGCTTGAGTTTTGTGGCATATTCTTGAACTTCTTTTAATCCAATATCTGTGCAGAGACGAACCAAGAAACGCAAACCTAAATTAAAAAACAAAACCAAAAACAAAACAAAAAATATTTAGGAGAGAAAAGATGCACAGAGCAGTTTCAATCCAACAGAGCAAGCCTGACATTTGGCAGAGGCTGGATGCTGACAGCACTTTGTTTTCTCTTAAAACATAATTATAGTCAGGTGGCGGTGGCGCACGCCTTTAACCCCAGCACTGGGGAGGCAGAGGCAGGCGGATCTCTGTGAGTTTGAGGCTAGCCTGGTCTACAAGAGCTAGTTCCAGGACGGCCAGAGCTACATAGTGAGAGTTCGTCTCATCTCCCCACCCCACCCAAAACTCACTACATCTTGCAATCTCTAGACCTGGGAGAACTGACTTCCTTGTAGGTGACCTGCTCTGTCATGCCACCAGACCACAGAAAGAGCACAGCACAAGGGTGACAACTCAGAGCTGCAACGTTTGTTAATGTGCCAACGACAGATAGACACACATAAAGATTCCTAAGGGAGACTTGGCTACAAAATGTAGAGTGCACAGAGAAGGAAGAGGAAGATATTACCAGTAAATGTTTTTTTATTGTTGGTAAATTCATTGTTTTAATCAATATTATTCACATTAAAGAAACACACTTTATAGTTGGGCTTGAAGTCAACATCAAATATGTATAAGATAATTACAAGAGAGGGTGGATGTGCACACCTCTGAGTTGACACCCAGGCGAGGACCTGGAAGAGTCCCACACTTTGCCTCTGCCTCTGCTCTTCCCACCCATCCCACACTTCCGCTCCTGGAATTTCTGTATGTATGATCATCACAACATAAAACAGCAAGAAAATCCTCTCATCACTTATACATCTCACTCAACATATTTAGTTGGGCTTACACAAATGATTTGTTTATTTAGAGACAAGGTCCTACGAATCCTAGGCTGGCCTCAAACTCGCTAGGTAGCCGAGGGTGATCTTTTGGCTTTACCTCCACAGAGCTGAGACTACAGGCACAAGCCACCAAGCCTGCTTTATTATTGTTACGGATATTAGAGTTTGCTTTTGGATTTAAGATTGCATTGATAAATTAGCAAAGGTGTGATGATTTATAGCCATAATCCCAGAACTGAAAGGCTGAGGCAGGAGGATTGCCACAGTCCAGGCCAGCCTGGACTAAGAGTGAGCCCCATCTCAAAAGAACAAAGTTTTAAGACGCAAAGAATGAAAAGCAAACTAAGTGATTTCTCTGTGACCAATGAGAACGCGATGAATACGATGTCTGCCATTTGTTGTCTCATTGCTTTGTGACACTTTTGTGCCAGTTCAGAAGATGTGGTTTCAATCAATACAGCAGCAATGCGGGCTATGGTAGAGCCTTTGTAAATTAAGTACAGGTACAGGAGCAATGCGGGCTATGGTAGAGCCTTTGTAAATTAAGTATAGGTACAAAGAAAAAAATGAAAGTTAATCATTTCTCCTCTACCCTCAGACAGTGCTAAACATTTTAGACATTTCTTTGTACTCTCTTGTCATTTATCAAGACAATAAGCAAAAGCTAAGTTAAAAGCTAGTTTTGGAAGGATGGGGGGAGAGAGTACAGGCAAGACAACTGGAATCAGGGGGCAATGTGGAAACCTAGTGCATTGGAAACTTCCTAGCGAGGACTCCTAGTAATGGAGGATACAGGGCCTGAAGAGGCCATCTTCTGTAACTAGGCAAGGCGTCCAGTGGTGGGATTGGGACACCAACCCAGCCACAAAGCTTTTGTCCCATATCTGTCCTGCCTGCAAGGTGTGCTGGGACAAAGGCAGTTCAGAGCTTGTGGGAGTGGCCAAGCAATGACTGGTCTAACTTGAGGCCCAAGCCATCAGAAGGAGCCCATGCCTTTACTTCCTGGATGTCCAGGAACTGGAGTTGGATGGCTCAAAGACCTAGGGTAGAACCAAACATGATTAACAAAAGAAACAAGTCAATGAAATGATTCCTAATGACATTCTGCTATACTCAGAGATTGGTGCCCAGCCCAACTGTCATCAGAGAGGCAGGCTTCCTCTGGCAGCTGATGGGATACTGCCATCAGCTGATGATGTAGACATTCATAGTCAAATCTTAGGAAGAGCTCAGGGAAGCCCAAGGAAGAGGGGGAGGAAGAATTATAAGGGCCAGAGGGGTCGAGAACACAAGTAGACTATGGCCCACAGAATCAACTAAGCAGGGCCCATAGGGACTCACAGAGACTGAATGGACAACCACAGAGGAGCCTGCAGAGGTCTGCACCAGGTCCTCTGCGGACAGGCTGAGGTTGTTTAGCTTGGGTTTTTTTTTTAATTTAAATACACATCTTTATAATAAATGTACATTAATCCAACTTTTAAATAACTATAGTGACAGAGATGGCTATTACAAACACAGCATAAGGAAGCATTTTAAAAGCTGGTCAGAGGGCCAGCCAGATGGCTCAGTGAGTAGACACTTGCCTTCAAGCCTGATTACCTGAACTCTGTCCCAAAACTCCATATGGTGAGAGAACTGATTCCTGACAGTTGACCTCTGACCTCTGCACATGCTGGAGCACATGTGCCTCACTCCAAATAAATGTGGATTTTTTTTTTTTGTTTATTCATTTGAAACAGGGTTTCTCTGTGTAGCCCTGGCTGTCCTGGAACTCACTCTGTAGACCAGGCTGGCCTTGAACTCTGCCTGTCTCTGCCTCCAGAGTGCTGGGATTGAAGGCGTGCGCCACCAAGCCCCAGCCTGGCTGGTTGTTTACACTGGCTGTGGCTCCTATGCTGGCTCATCAGGCCTCACTCCAGTAGCGGGAGATCGAGGTCGTGGGGCTGCCTCTAGTTGGAGGCCAGTTACACTGCGAGTTTCAGTCTGCCAGGCTAAAAACAGAGATTCTGTCTCAAAACAAAAGAGGGGGCTATGAGTGGAGTTCTCTTCTGGCATGCCCTGCACCCCAAGTACCACAGAAACCAAGTGTGGCAGGCCTCAGGGTCAGTTCAGGATCACAGTGAGCTACAGAATAAGACCATGACTCAAAAAGCCGAAAGAGGGTTGGGGCCACAGCTCAGCAGGTGGAAGGTTCTCCCCCTACAGGGAGAACCTGGTTCCAGCACCCAGGAAACCAGACTTTGTGGCCAGCAACAGCTGGGCTTGAGGTCTCACTCACTCTGTACCCTGCGCTTCCCTCAATATTGGTGGCAATCCTCCTGCCTCAGTCTGATTCTAGGATGACGGGCTGGGGACGAGGCTTTGCTAACTGTGCATCCTGGGCTCCGCGCAGCTGCTTTTTCCCTAGCTGTGCCAGGGTCACAGGAGACTTAGTCCTGGGGCAGCCTGGGTTCTGAAGTTCAGCATTTCAGGGGGTGGAAGGAAAGAAGCGGGAGAGAAGACACAACTCTGCAGCAGGTAATGGAGAGGAGGTAGTTGTGGTGGGAGAAACAAGCGGTTGGACTGCAGACAGGGATCTAGTGAGGGCGCAGGTAACCTGAGGTGCGAAAGTCCTGAGGTCAGAGAGGAGTGGCTGGGCAGTCAGGGATGCTCCACTACAGTTTGTGGAGACTTTCAAGGGTCATGGACTTGGGAGTGAAAACCAAATGTCACTTCTGCTACAGCCAGACCCCACATATTCCAGCCCCCAAATGTATCGTCCACTCAGCATCAGGAGTCAGTTCAGAGTGCTGACCTCCCTGCAGACAAGCCCTTCCTCACCAAAGGGACCCATAGCTAGAAGAGACAACACGTGGCCCTAGTCCCTAGCTAGGGCTGCCCTGTAGTCCTGAGGAGATCACCTCAGCTTCTTTGGCACAGTACGTGGCCTGGCCTGGGGTCTACTGGGCCTGTCATCTCCGCATCTGAAGTAGGAGCTTATGCTCTGTGCACAGTGGGGATGGGGACTCCTGCAGAGCAAGGCACTGCCCTTTAGTCCGGGTGCAGTAGCTTGGGGTTTTTGTAGACTCCTAACAGTGGGAGTGGGGTTGTCTCTGACTCTTTTTGCCTGTTCTTGGAAACTTTTCTTCCTATTGGGTGGCCCTGTCAAGCCTGGCTATGACAGTTTGTGCCTAGTCTTTTTGTGTCTTGTTATGCCATTTTTGGTTGACGTCCTTGGGAGCCCTGCTCTTTTCTGAAAGGAAATGGAGGAGTGAGCAGTGGATCTAGGGGATAGGGGATGTGTGTGTGGGACTGTGAGGAGCTAGAGGAGAGGCTGTGGTTGGGATATACTGTATGAGATAACAACAAATGAAAAGAAAAATAACCCACTAGTTTTTTTTGTTTTGTTTCTTTTTTTTTGGTTTTTCGAGACAGGGTTTCTCTGTAGCTTTGGAGCCAGTCCTGTAACTAGCTCTTGTAGACCAGGCTGGCCTTGAACTCACAGAGATCCACCTGCCTCTGCCTCCCGAGTGCTGGGATTAAAGGCTTGCGCCACCATCGCCCGGCTGTGACACAGATTTATATGGTTTTGTTTCTTTTAAAGACAGGGAGTAAGGCATGTGGCCCAGAGTGGCCTACAACTCATTATGTAGTTGGGGCTAGCCTATGACTTCTAACCCTTCTGTCTCTGCCTCCCAGACAAGCAACACCACACCCAGGTTCAGCAATGCTGGGGATCAAAGTTAGGACTCCTTGGTTTCTGGGCAAGTTCTCTACCAACTAAGTTTTATTTTTAACCCCTAAAAATAAATTTCTAATACCTAAAAAATAGTCATAAAGTGCTGAAATTGTGTTTATTTAATTGAAAAAGTAGTTCCAAAATGTACCCATTTCCTTGTGATAAACTACAAAGCAGAAGACCCCACAAATCTGAACTTCTGATCACTCAAAGGCTCTTCCAGGGAGCCTGGACTGGCTCCCAATGGCACGTCAGTTTCTGAGTCACCATGTTCCTCTCTATAGGGTGTAATACTGCACACACAGTAGGCGCGCTGGCTCTGTACTGCTTCTGTCTACCACAACCCAGGTTTACATTCTCTCTCTTGCTCTCACTATGCTGCCCAGGCTGTTTGTCTCATTTCCTTTAGTTCTGCTGGGCTGCAGGCACCTACCATCCTGCCAGGCTTCACCCATACTTCTCCCCTTACCACAACTACCATCAAAATTCTACTTTATAATCATTAGCTAGATGTTAAAAATTAATTTCTTTTCTTTTTTTGCCTTTTGTTTTTCAAGACAGAGCTTCTCTGTGTAACTACTCTGGCTGTTCTGGAACTCACTCTGTAGACCTGGTTGGCTTTTAATTCACAGATATCCACTTGCCTCTGTCTCCCAAGTGTTGGGATTAAAAGTGTATACCACCAGAAGAAAGTGACTGGCAAACTGCCAATATAGGTGGACCTCTCTTTGAAATTTCCCGCTTCATGGAAAAGTCTGCCGGATACTATGAACCAGTAGGCTGAAGATGGATGCCCCAATGTTACAGAAGAACTTTGGGTGATTGTCCAGGCAGCAAGATGTCTTTATCAATTCTAGAGTTTTGGAAGTTGCTTACAATGCACTTCCTGTTTACTTAGGTAATATTATATCCTTCTGGAGTCTTTGATGGAGTTGAAGAGTAGATAGTAATAATATAGCTTTATTTAGTGGTAATAAAAGATAAAGTAGATATAAATATTGTAACTGTAATTCTTGTTTGAATTGAATTGAATTGAATTCTTCCTTCTGTCTATGTGTTGCTTTTATTGGTTAATGAATAAAGAAACTGGCGTGGCCTGATAGGGTAGAACAGAGCTAGGCAGGGAAAACTAAACTGAATTCTGGGGGAAAGAAGAGCGGAGTCAGAGAGAAGCTATATAGTTGGAGACAGATGCTGGGAACTTTACCCGGTAAGCCACAGCCACATGGTGATACACAGATTACTAGCAATGGGTTAAATTAAGATATAAGTGTTAGCCAATAAGCAGCTAGAGCTAATGGACCAAGCAGTGTTTTAAATAATATAGTTTCTGTGTGATTATTTCGGGTCTGAACTGCCGGGTGGCCGGAATGAACAAGCGACCTCATATGACAGCAGTTGGTTGATTAAGTCCTCTCTTCTATAAGCAGGGTTCCAGTACTTTTCAGAATTACCCCGTCCACTCTCTACGGTTGACTCCATTCCCACAGATGTCGTTTTTCATTGCTGTGCTCCCTGGTACATCTTTAATTTCTCCTTTTCTACTACACTGTTCCCTGCAGCTGACAAACAGCCACCTCTTCCACCCTTAAAGAGAAGCATCCCTAGACCACTCCTCATGCCCACCTCATATTTCAACCTGCTGCTCTTCTGTTTCTGCCTCTACTTCCCCGATGACTTTCCAAAGTCAGTGGCTTTTGGCTGGTAACTTCGATGATTTTTTTTTCAGTACCACAAATGAAATCCGGAGCATCTGAGTATCATGCAAGCACTGCCACTGAGTGACAGTCCCAACCCCAAGTGCCACAAGTCATAGTGTCTTCCTGAAGTCCATCTCCCTTGGCTTTGGGGGCACTGTTCTTGTTTGCTCTCCAGACCTCCTTCCCCAATTCCTTATGCGTCCTCTACTCCACTTGAATGTTAGTGTTCTGCAGGTCCACTCTTGGACTATTAATTTATGATCTCTCCTGGGATGTCACACCCATTTATCAACCTCAGTCAGGCTACATCTTAATAATTTAAAGCTAGTTTCTCACTCCAAATGCACATTTCTCCTCAGTGTTTACCACAGTCGCCTCTACATATCACAGTGACTTTGTTAGAGGAGTTTGGATAGCTCAACCACATCACAAGACCCAAGGACACCTGCCCCATGCTAACATCACCACCGCAACTCTTCCTCCTATGTTTCCTCTACATAAATACTTAAGTTACGCTTCTCTTTTGCCTACTTTCACAATTACTCATTTTAACTGTTAAATATCTTGTTTGAGTATTTGCATGTGATGTATGCATTGTACATGTTCATGTATGTATGGGTGAATGTGCATTTTTGTGGGTATCAGATGTGATATATGCATGTGTACATGCTCATTTGTGTATGGGTATATGTATATTTATGTGGGCACCAGGTGTGATGTATACATGTGTACATGTTCATGTGTGTGTAGATATACATGTATTTATGTGGGTACCAGATATGATGCACACATGTGTACATGTTCACGTGTGTATACGTATATTTATGTGGGTGCCAGGTGTGATGTATGCATGTGTACACATTCATGTGTGTATGGGTGTACATGCATTAATGTAGGTGCCAGTGTCTCCCTCAATTGCTCTCTACCTTATATTTGAGAGAGGGTCTCTCAGTGGACCTGGAGCCTTGTTGATTTGGCTAGCCTGGCTGGCTGGCAAGCTCCAGAGATCCTCCTGCATCTGCTGCACCAGCACTGAGGTTACAAGCTTATGACCCCATGTTAGGCTTTTTACATGGGTGGTGAGGACCCAAACTCAGGTTCTTATGCTTGTTTGGAAGGCATTTACTGAGTCATCTACACAGCTCTAACTCTGTTAAATATATTTTTTAAAATATTATTATTTGATGTGTATGGGTGTTTTGCTTGCCATGTTTGTCTACCACATGTTTGTCTACTTACCACAGGCATGACTGGTTCCCATGGAGGCTAGGAGAGGGCATCAGAGTCCTTGGATACAGACAGTTGTGAGCCATCATCTCCCAGTCCCTCTGTTAAACATCCTTTAATCTCTCTCACATCCCCGGTAGCCTCGCCACATTCTGCCTAGACTCCGGGGCCGTGGAAGCCCGTCCCTCCTCCACACACTCTCAGCCACTACTCCTACTTTCAGCTATGGTCAGTGCCCTCCTCCCTCCCTGATGCCTCTGGTCCTTGGGGTCAGTGTTTTAGTTTTTGTCTAAAATGATAAGTAGAAAAGTTTTATAAACTTTTCTAAAAGTAAACTATACCTTTGCCTGGCAGGGTCATGATTTTTAGACGCATTTTTTTTGTCTCTGTGTAAGAAAACATGTTCTATCTGCTTTGTGTATATATATATATATATATATATATATATTTTCAGAATAGTTTTATTTGAAATAGAATGTGTCCCTGCATTCCTGTTCTTTTTGATGCTGCTCTACTGCCTGGAGACCCTGTTTGTCTTCCCTGGCTGGCAAAGCTGGGCTACCCGCCTTGAGCCACATTCAGTGTCATTCACTCCAGCAGCTACCTCCCAATCCTAGCAGATTGAAGAACTCTGTACTTTCACCATTTAAAACAAGATCACTTATTATACTGTATCAGTGACCTGAGTACTAGAGAGTCTCAGAAATAAATACTTAACATAAGCTCTTGTGTCTCCAGCACACAGGAATAATTGGTAAAAGTTCTGCAAATGTGTAGGGATGAGTAATTAGCATTAACCTAATAAATACTCAGTTAAAAATGATTTGTAATACATATTCTAACAGAAGAAAACAAACATAGATTAAGATAAATTTATATGTTAGTGATCCCCAGCTTTTCTGTGTACAATAAACACAGCCCCTTAGATAGCTCAGAGAGAGACATCACAAACACGCTGGGTTCTCTTCTCTACTCTTCTTCCCAGTTTCCCTTATCTCAGGGAACAGAGAGCAGCTCAACACTTCTGGATGGCTCACTTAGATCTGTGCGGGCCATCCCACGTCTAAACTCCATAGATTCTGTCACTAGTACACTCTATATACATTCAGAATCATCGTCACCATTTCTACTACTATCACTCAAGTCCATGCTCGCACTATAACTGACAAAGAACAGTGAGCTTTTAGAAATATTTATTGGTGTGTGTGTGTGTGTGTGTCTGTGTGTATGTGTGTGTGTGTCTGTGTGTATGTGTGTGTGTATGTCTGTATGTGTGTGTGTATGTGTGGGTCTGTGTGTGTGTGTGTATGTGTGTGTGTGTGTGTGTGCCATGTTGGTTCTCTCCTTCTACCTTTATGTGGGTTCTGAGCACTGCACTCATTTTGACAGCTTTGTGTGGCCACTGAGCATGTCAATGGTGGATTTCAGTACAGAAGGCTAACTTCTGTAACCTTATTCTGGTAATATTCTGAAAATGTATGTCAATCTTACTCTAATGCTTAGCATCCCTCAGCGGCTCAGCCTCATCTCTGTGGAGCCCCTGAAGCCCTGCTCCAAGGTCCTGAGGCTGAGCTGCCGGACTTCTTGGCCCCCTGCCCCACAGGTCTCATATTACATGGTCACCTGTGCCTGACCTACAATGCTCCATGTCTCCATCACTTGCTTTCTTCGATTCTTCCAAGTTCCTGTTTAAATGCTACCTCAAAGGCCACCCAGGACTGATGGCCCAAGACACCAGTCCCTCCATGCTCTCAACATCAAATTTGCTACTACTGACCTGCGCTGAACTTGGTACTTCCTTTCTCTTCCTTATAGGATACCAGATCCACAATGCCAAGGATCTTGGTCTATGCTACATCAGTGTTGAATGGTTTCTGGAATATAGTCATCATTCATAAGAGTGTGTACAAAAATAGCCAATTTCTGATCAGTAAAACACTAAAAGAAGCAGGCCTAACACAATTTGCAATGTCATAATTACTAGGTAAGTCTTCTGTGTACACACTTAGTAATCCACAATGAAAAGGTAGTTTATGCTTTGGGAATAATATACCATTGTTGCTCTCTTCTGCCTACCCTCAGAAGAAGTTTACAGGCGATTTATAGAAAATAAAATAACTATATCCAAGGCCAACCTGAGTTACATAGTAAGTTCTTGCCTAGCGTGGGCTACATGAGACCCTGCTTAGACAAACAAACCCCAACCAGTTTAGGTAGTTGTCCTCTGAAATGCAGGATATCATCTGTAAGGCTGTAAAATAGGCCAATTTTTAAATTTAAAAAGCTTCATTTTGTGTGTATGCACATATGCCTGCACCACATGCATACAGTTCCCTCAGAATCTTGATGGGTTCACCAGAAAATGATTCTGTTTCAGATAACATTCCGCAGCTTTTCCCCACAAGGCTCCAGCTATGGCCATCAATTGATTACACTTGTTTTGAGAATTCTATAGGCCAAAGTCATCTTAGATATTCTTTATAGTGTACACAGTCATTCATTTAACTTTTAGGGTAACTCTTAAAACACTCTATAAAGGGAAACAATGTGGCCTTGCTGGCCCTGCACCAAGGCATTGTGGCTGCTCCAGAGATTTTCATCAGGAAGCAATGCTACCCTTTAGCGGGCATCTTGCCAAGCCTGCAGGCTTCAGGTCTCAGCATCGGGGTGGGAGTGCCACTAGCAGGTGGAGGCCGAGGATGCTGCTTACAAACCTGCTGGATGGCCACATTATAGGATCAACTATTGGGGCACAAAGGTCCTTGCACCCACAGATCTCTAGGGAAACTAGGAATGTTAAACACACTGGGTTCTCTTCTCAATGGTCCTGATATCTTGCCCAGAAGGCTGGGAGTAGATTTTGTTAATGAGCTGGTAACCTTTGTTGCTATCTTGGAGAAAGAAAGTGGGTGTGGCAAACCTTACCCACCTTTTGCTATAGAGATAGGCCTCACCCAAATTCCCCAGAATGATTATCCTAGACTCTTCTTTCCCTAGAACATTAAATAGTCACACTTGAGCTTTACTGTGCACCTGGAATTAAACTGATTGTTGCCTGGAAGCCTTCCCCCAAATTGTGCTATGTTTTAAATATGCTGACAGGGAACAGCCTGGCACTGGATGCCCACAAGTCTCTGATCCAGGTTGATGAAGTCAATCTGCACTGGGTTTTCATTCTCGTCTTTCTTGAGGTTCGCTTCTCTGTCTGACACCTGCAGGGGATCCCTTCAATGAACCAGGTGGCAGGCAGGCAGGCTCCACTTTCAAATACTGTCCCTGGACTTCTGGCTCCTGAATGGTCTCTAATGTGACTGAGACTAAAAACCACACAGGTTTCTTTTTGAAAAGGAACAGGGAAAATAGATGCCTGGGTCCACTGCAAACTACAAATCTGTACCTTTTAAGAGTTCTACAATGATGGCCTTGTAGGGCCTTTCCTCCCTGGTGTCTGCCTACTGTGGCTGCACCTCTTCTCAGTCCTGGCAGTGCAGCTCTTCCAAGAGCCAAGCAGAGACTCCACCTACTCCTTGGGTCAGGCTGCATCATCAGAAACCCGAGCTCAGGAGAGATGTGTGTTTACTGTAATGTGTTGTATGTATTTATTATTTTAGAGAACAAGATGAAAAAGACTTTTCAAAGATGTTCTCTTTGCTGCAGCACTGATCTCAGCACTGCCCACACCTCTCAATGACTATCCTCACCACGAATGAAGAGATTTCTTCTCAAGGAATTGCTTTTTGTTTCCTAACAAAAACGGTAAAAATTCTAAATTGACTATGACTTTCCTCTTTTCTTTTCGGTTTTTCAAGACAGGATTTTCTCTGTTCAGCCCTGGCTGTCCTGGAACTCGCTATGTAGAAGAGGCTGGTCTTGAACTCAGAGATCTGTCTGCCTTTGTGCTGGGATTAAATGTGTGAGCCACCATCACCCAGCTGACTTTCCTCTTTGACTAAATGCAACTCAGGACAAAACTGACAACTAGTGGCGAGATGCAGTGAATGAAGGTGGCTGTTTTCTCTTTCCTTAGGCCAGATTTTGCAGTAATCCTGCAGTAATCCGTCTCCTTGTCACTATGACAGGACCGGGCACAGCGACAAAAGAGGCAGCACATGGAGGCTTCTGCAAAGCTTATTTCACAACTCAAAAGCAAGTAACATGTCAAGACAGCATTTTAAAACTAGGGGTGGGAGAGACGATCAGCCAGTGCTCACTGTGCAAACATGAGGATCTGAGTTTGGGTCCCCGGAACACACAGTGGAACACCAGGCACAGTGGCACGGAGCTCCAGTGCTGGGAAGACGGGGACAGGTGGGTCTCTGGAGCTCACTGGTAAACCAGTCTAGCTAAACTGGCAAGCTCCAGGACAGTAAGAGATCCTCTCAAAAAATGAAGTAGAGAGCAACTGAGGAAGACTCTGGATATTGACCTCTAGCACACACAGGTGTACCTATGTGCACAGTGACCACACACAAATACATTCAAGTGCCACTAAAAAAAACCCTGCAAGATTATTCATGTTTTGTTTTCAAATATAGTAAAAGTATCTTTTTTTCCAACCTGAAAACATTAAACACTAAAGTGTGCAGTTAAAAATGCTTTTCACAGGACTGAAGAGATGGCTCAGTGCTTAAAAGGACTTTCTGCTCTTGCAGAGGACCTTGGTTTAGTTCCTAGCACCTACATCAGGCAGTTCCCAACTACTTGCAACTCCAGTTCCAAAGGACCTGACACCCTCTGGTCTTTTTGGTCCCCTGCACACATGTGGTACATATGAATTCACACATATACATTAAAAGACTTAAAAACAAGCTGGTCTTTGTGTTTTTTACATCATGCACCCCGATCCCACTCATCTCCTGTTCCCTCTGAAACCTCCCCCCAACAAAACAAAACGAAATTTAAGATAAAAAAGGAAAAAAAGAAAGAAACGAGAATGAAGGGGAAATCTCAACATGGAAGCTGCAGTGTGACACAGTGAGTCACGCAGTAAACCCTTTATCCATACATGTTTACACGCAGGCGTTCATCACAAAGAATCACTGGTTTGGTTCAAGGCCCCTGTCTCTGCTGCACTATTGACACTGGGCCCTCACTGGTACTCTTCCTGGACATCCTGTTGCTGCCCTGTCTCACAGAGATTCTGTAGCCCTGGGTCGGAAGGACTGCTCCCCGCTGCAGCCTGTGCTCCAGCAGATCACAGATGGGTGGATGTTGGGGTGGGCCAACACTTAACCCTGGTTCTGGGCCTGGGTAGTGGCAGGGTTGGTCAGCCCACAGTTCTTCCTTGTCCTCACCGCCAGGGTGCGCTCTCCAGCACTGCCCTGGCTAGTTCAGCCCTTGCAGCTATGAGGGGCCAGCTCTCCCGCTCTCACATACATCCTCAGGGGCGGTTCTCTCACATGACCATGCTGCCACGTGACAGAGGAGTGATGGGGACAGCTCTCCCACCTGCCTCAGGCGTCAGTGGGGGAAATCTCGCCTCCGCCCATGCCAGTGGTGCATGTCTTTAATCCCAGGACTCGGGAGGCAGACGCAGGTAGATCTCTGAGTCTGAGGCCAGCCTGGTCTACAGAGTGAGTTCCAGGACAGCCAGGGCTACACAGAGAAACCCTATCTTGAAACAAAACAAAACCATTAAAAAAAAAAAAAGTTAAAAAGTGCTTCTCTCGGGTTGGCAAGATGGCTCATCCACTAACGGTGGTTTCTATGCAGATCTTGTAACTTAAGTTCAATCCTCAAAACCCACATAAAAGTGGGCGAGAGACCCCACTCCACAAAGCTGCCCTCTAGCCTACACAGGCACACCGTGGCGTATGCGTGCCTACCACACATTATATACACACTCCAATAAAAATCCTACAAATGCCTTCCCTATACAGCATCAGCGTCTATATAAACTCAGGTGGCTGGGGCTGACCTCTGACCTCTAGCCCTTCTGCCTTCACCGCCCAGCATGCAGAGCACATCGCTTTTAGTTGGTGTGGGGGTCAAAGCGGGACTCTGTTCATGCAGGCAAGCGTTATTCTACCAACAGTGCTACAGCTGCTTCCCCCAAAATTTGTCCTTAAACTTTTTAATAAGGACTGAGATGCAGATTTGCTTAATAATAAATAGGATGTGATATTATACTTAAACCTATCAACAACTAAGTTCTATAAAAATGCACACTTAAGGAGTCAAATTTTCTGATTGTATAAAAACTTTAAAGCTATGTACCACAAACGAGGCTTCATTTATGCATACTGTTACTGCAGCAAATTTAACTATCTATTAGAACACAGACTGTGGTACCTTTGCCTTCAAAGTTACAAAATACAAGGTCACTTACATTCAACATTCTCTGGAAATTTCCTGTGAATCTCTTTGTAAGTATCTAATGCCTTTTGGTAGTTACCTGTAAGTAAAGAGAGAGGAAAATGTAATAATAGTTAGCTATATAAAGTTATAGAAATATTACTTAATTTAATTAAAATGTTGATTCTAATCCAAAGCATTGGTACACTTTAATGGTTTAGATGAAAGCTTACTTTTCATGTTTGCACAATGTATCATTCTTGAGTCATTTCTGGGAGAAATATATATATAATGTGGGTGCGCCATTTTATGCCTGTAACCTCGGCACTCAGGAAGCAGAGGAAGGGGACTTCTGTCACGTAGAGGCCAGCCTGATCACACAGTGAGTTTTAGGCCAGCCAGGGTTACACAATAAGACTGGGTTTCAAAAAACAAAACAAAAACCCCCAAAATAAATGAATAAACAAAACTGAAAAAGGGTCAGAGTGGAAGGAAATGGTTGAGATTTAGTATTTGCTTCTCAACAGAACTAATGCAGTGACTAGCTGATGTTAAGATCCACTCTGAGTGGGGTGTGGCTCGGTGGTCCCGTGCAAAGGAATGTGCATCTCACAGTCAAACTGTCCATCTGACTGGAGCCATGGTCGTGCTAAAGAGTGAGCCCTCCAGTGCGGGGCAAAACTGAGTCTGTAATGGATGTCCTGGCCACTTTGAAGACACTGACAGCTACCAGGCAACTGCCAGTTGAGCAGGTGAACACGGACAACCTCAGTTTGTGCTTCCTGCGGGGTCAGGATTATCTTTTCCTGGGCATTTTATGGTCTGTGTGGGGTTTATAAACTTCTTAACACTGACCTCCTAGTTGACTCTCTGGCATTTAAGCTACAGGCATCTTCTTAGGACAGAAGCACAAACCTCTGCACCTAATGACGTTTGTTGTAAATAATACACAGTTCTCGCTGTCCCTGTTCTGAATTAATCACTCGGGCAGAAAATGGAAATAGAAACTAATATAAAAAGAATATTTTGTGGTTAACATGTAATGACTTCACATTAATTTTGAGAAAGAACTCATTTTTAGGAGAGTTCCTGGAATAGCCTGCAGGCTACGGTGTACTTAGTGGTAGAGTGTTTGCTATTAAATTCAAACCCAGTGCCAATCCACTGCCCTTGCCTTAAATAAAAACAAAACACCCCCACTTTGTAAGCATGACCTTTTCTGTATGTAGTAATTATTATGTTTTTCACATAAATGTATAATAAATTATGTGTGGTTATTCAGAAAGTTAATGTTTAATAAGCATTCAACTAGAACACATTTATATGCATAACTACCTAAAAGAAAAGACAGAAACTAAATAAGAAATGAATAAAGTCAAAACGCTTACCACTTCTTCTGAAACAGCTAGCTACCATCAGCTGCCATTTCACTTGTGTGGGCCTAGAAAAGAAAGCAACGAGTGGAGATTAGAGATGAAACAAAATAACGAGACGGCGGGGCGGGCTCACTAAGCTTTCCACCTCTAATTCCTTTGAATACTTCAGACCTTTTGTTTATTTAATCTTTATTAATAATATACAGGCTCACACATTTAGAACATAAAAATACTTGATCTTGTGTTAGAACAGCCAGGCTTTAATCCAAAGAGAGGGAAAGAGAACTCTATCTGTGCCCTTTTCACCTTTAATGAAAATCACATTCTTTTCTAAAGTAATAATCACAACCAGGACCTCTAGAGACTGACTTTACAAACACCCAAGACAGGCATGCTGGCACATGCTTGTGTTCTCAGCACTCACAGGAGGCTGAGGCAGGAGGATTGCTGTGATTCTGAAGCCACCCTTGGCTGTGCAGTGAGTTCTAGGCTGGGCTGGGCTACTATGGGAGACCCTGTCTCCACCGCCCCTATCTGAATCAGGAGCAGTCTAGGGAAGTGTTTAAGATTCCCTGCCCTCCAAATCTCCCTTGTGCTTCCCCAGGGCTTCCAGAAGGCCTTCCAATGCCAAGCTAGTTTGATGGCAAGCCTACCAGCTTGTGTGAACACATATGGGCTTCAATTTCAGCACTGTTATGTGCAAGTTATTAATTTTAAGCCCACTGCCCACACACCTATCCACTGCAATCTAAATAAAATATGCAGTTAATTGTATTACTTTCCCCCTTGAAGCCTGTCACCTTCTCAACCCACATGTTACACCCAGGGTTCTAGGCAGGTGGTGGTGGTGCACACCTTTAATCCTAGCACTCAGGAGGCAGAGGCAGAAGAGCCAGTTCCAGGACTGTTTTAGGACCGCCAGGGCAACATAGTGAGACCTTGTTCTCCCACCCCATTTTTTTTTTATTCTTTGAGAATTCCACACATGTATACAATAAAATAAGATCAGACCCATTCCTAATTTGCCCCTCCACCTTTCCCAGGGCACCTTCCAACACGTCTCATTCCTATCTTCTTTTTAGATAACTCACTAAGTCCAATTATGCTGCCCATGTGTGCATGGGTGTGACTCATGCTGCCCAACGCTGCATGCTGCTAAGCATCTTTGTATATGTTTATCAGCGGTGTATATACCGTCTTTGGGGGAAAATGTCCTAAAAAATCTTTGCTCATTTTTTGTTACTGTTGAGTTGTAGGAGCTCTTTATATATTTTGGGTAACAACCTACTCTGTGGGTTGCTTTTGTATTCTGATTTGTTAAGCAGAAGATTGAAAATTTGATGAAGTCTAATATTGCCTATTTCTGTGTTTTAATGCCACATTCAATGGCATGAACAATTTCCACCAAGAGTTTTTATGTGTTTATTTTTCTTTTTTAGTTTTATGTACATTTGTGTTTTGCTTGTGTGTATGTCTCTGTGAGGGTATAGGTTCCCTGGAAGAGGAAGTACAGACAGCTGTGAGCTGCCATGTGGGTGTGGGGAATTGAACCCATATCCTCTGGAAGAGCAGCCAATGCTCTTAATCGCTTGAGCCATCTCTCCAGCCCTCTCTTGTATGTTATAGCTTTTAGTCTTACATTTATTTGGGTCTTTAATCTGTTTTAAATTTAGTTTTGCATATGGGATAAACTAAGGGTTCAATTTTTTTGTGGTTGTTGCTTTTGAGATGGAGGCTTGATTTGTAACCCAGGCTGTCCTTGAACTCTCAATCCTCCTACCTCAGCCACAGAGTAACCAGGATTACTGGTGTGCACTTTCAAACTTCATTTTCCTGCCATGTAAATACCTAGTTTGTCAAACATTTTTAGCTGAAAAGACAGTTGTTCCTCCATGCTTTTGCTACCGTTGTAGGAAGCCAACTTGCTATTCAGGAGAGGGGTTACTGTGGGGATCTAGCAGCTATTCTCTTGGCGGTTTTTCTAGCCCCTAAAGGGCTAGAATCAAACACTGCTTTGATTATGGCAGTATGCAAGCACATTCTGAAAAGAGGGATTTGGAATTTTCCAACTTTACTCCTTTTTGGGTTGACTATTCAGAGTCCCTAGAGATTCTATATGAATATTAGGTGGATTTTTTTTGGTTTTTCGAGACAGGGTTTCTCTGTAGCTTTGGAGCCTGTCCTGGAACTAGCTCTTGTAGACCAGGCTGGACTCGAACTCACAGAGATCTGCCTGCCTCTGCCTCCCGAGTGCTGGGATTAAAGGCGTGCGCCACCACCACCCGGCTTAGGTGGACTTTCTATGTCTGTAAAATACTATAGAGATTTTGATAGGGAGAACCTTGACCTTAAGATCACTCTGATTGGTACTGCTAATAACCCTAGTCTTCTAATCCATGCACATGATGTCTTTCCATTTGTTTATGTCCTTAATCTCTTTCAGGAGTGATTCATAGCTTTAAGTGCATGCTTTTTAGCTACACAATTAAATCAACAACTAGTTACCTTATTCTTTTTAATGCAGTTATAAGTGATATTATTTTTACTAATTTAATAGTTGCCATTTTGGATTGTTTATTTCAAGTCTATGGAAATACAAAAAGATTTTACGTGATTTTACATCCTGCAATTTTTCTGAATTCTTTTTTTTTTAAATATTTATTTATTGTGTATACAGTGTTCTGCCTGCATATATGCCTGCAGGCCAGAAGAGGGCACCAGATCTCATTACAGATGGTTGTGAGCCACCATGTGGTTGCTGGGAATTGAACTCAGGACCTCTGGAAGAGCAGTCAGTGCTCTTAACCTCTGAGCCACCTCTCCAGCCCCTGAATTCTTTTATTGTATTTCAATTTTGTGTATATATTCCTCAGAGATTTTAGGACTTTATATATACCATCTATTGTCTTCTGGCCTTCAGGGTTTCTTCTGCTGAGGACTCTGGTTAATCTTATCCAGCATCCCTTGGATGTGATGACACTTCCTCTTGATGCTCTCAAGACTTTCTCAATAGTGTGGCTAAAGTGTCTCATGGGGGTCCCTCGGGTTTTTCCCACTCAGAGTTCACTGAGCTCTGTAGACTCATAGATCCACAACCTTTGCTCAGTTGTGGGAAATGCTGGCCACAATGTGTTCCAGTAGTTTCTCTCCTCTTTCTCTTCCTGGAGTTCCCACAGGCATGCATATACTGGTCCTCTGATGGTGTTTTAGGATAGTAATCATGATTAGCATATTAAAATAACATTCTCTAAAACAGTTAAATAATAGAATCACATTGAATAATGGACCAACAGGAGTAGAACTTTTCTTTCCTTTTTACCTTCATTCCTTTTTCTTTCTCTTTTTGAAACGGGTTTTCACACTATATTCCAAGAGGTTGGCTTTGAACTTGTGGAAAATCTCCTGCCTCAGCTCTCAAGCACTGGGATTACAGATGTGAGTGACTATAATCATTGTGGGCTAGTATTTCATAATATTTTAAGATTTAATTTATAGATATACAGAAAATAGAAAACAGAAGTATAGGCTTAGGCCAGTAAGAACAACCACATCACGAAGAACCACAAAAGCATAAATGATACAACTGGAGGGGTTTCTAGCATGAGCATCACAAGAGGCAAGTGAACTGAATTAAACCATTTGCCAAGTCGCCATAATATGTAAGGAGTTACATGACAGGAGAATGAACACCCCACTCCTTAAGAGCTTATGTTCTTACGGTAGAGGCAGATTTTATACAACAATAAATACTTAGCACATAGAGCTACAATTATTATGTATCAGTTGAAAACAATTTTTTAAAATCATTTTTTCTTTTTTGAGACAGGGTTTCTCTGTGTATCCTTGACTGTCCTGAAACTCACTTTGTAGACCAATCTGGCCTCAAACTCAGAAATCTACCTGCTTCTGCCTCCTGAGTGCTGGGATTAAAGGGTGTGTCACCACGCCTGGCAAAATAAAATGTATTTTAAATGTATTTTAAAAATGATTTAGCGGGCTGGAGAGATGGCTCAGTGGTTAACAGCATTGCCTGCTCTTCCAAAAGTCCTGAGTTCAATTCCCAGCAACCACATGGTAGCTCACAACCATGTGAAATGAGGTCTGGTGCCCTCTGCTGGCCTGCAGACATACACACAGACAGAATATTGTATACATAATAAATAAATATTTTAAAAAAATGATTTAGCATATTAAAAAAATGATTTAGCATACCAGAAAGGAAATTACAATGTACAGTACAGAAACTACATGATCAAAAATATAGAGGAAATGTAATTAATGTATACTGAATGCCTCTGTCATTTAAAAAAAAAACATAAGACAGAAGCAAATGAAGGTAAATGCAGAGAAAAGTAGGGAAAGCTGTCTAAAGGGACTTTACATGAAAGACATCCATTTTCAGGGAAACTGAAACATGAAGCAAGGAGAGGAATTGAGGAACTCTGAGAGGAATGAGGAGACGAGGAAACACTCAAGACCAAGGAGCAGCGCTGATATGTTTTGAGACAAGGTTTCTCTGTGGCTTTGGAGCCTGTCCTGGAACTAGCTCTATAGACCAGGCTGGTCTCGAACTCACAGATATCTGCCTGCCTCTGCCTCCCAAGTGCTGGGATTAAAGGCATGCGCCACCATTGCCCGGCTGTGACACAGATTTATATGGCATTGTTTTCCAGGTCATATAACTTATCTGGACAGCTGTTCCTGATGGAATAAATGGTTGAATTAACCCAAGACAAAACTTTGGGAGAGCAGACAGGCCAGCAAAACAAGAGAGAAAATGGAGTTGAGGAACCAGCAAGAAAGGAAATAGATATGAACAATTAGATATTCCAGAAAGGCCATGTTCAGAACTGAAACCAGGAGGAGGCTGAGATTAAAAAAGAAAAAAAGAGTAATATTCAATATATGGTAATTGTAAACTAAAAGCAACACAACTTCTTTCTATTAAGACTCTTTTAGCAACAAACCTGTCCTAAGACTGAGAAAGTCACTTTCTGATCTGTGAATAAATACTGCTTGGAAAACAGACAAAGTACACTATAAAAGGTAATTAAAATTTTTATGCAAAGGCAAATATATCTGTCACAATAGAGACAAGTAAAATGAAAAAAATACAAGAAAATAAAAACTCATTAAAAGATGTTCATGAATTTATTACACTTATCAGATACTTATTTTTTAGGAATTAAAAATAGTCTGAATGCAAGACATTAATTAAATATAAAATCTAAATAGTTACTTACTGTAGAAGAGATGCTCTCTCAAAGTACTGAATAGCTTTTTCGCAGAACTGGGTATCGATGTAATAGGCTCCAAGCCACTCAATGACCTCAATATTAGAAGGGAAATACCTGTATGACTAGAGAACACCCAGAAGGCGACAATGTAACATCAGTAGCAATACGGAACATACTCCTGATTACTTTTCCTGTTAGTGGACCTATTTATAAAAGCATGAACTAGCAAAAGAACTTGACAAGTTCTAAAACTATATACAATACTTAGAAAATTTAGGTATGCTTGACAGTTTTCAGTTATACATCTGAGTCATATTAATATTTAAAAGAATCAGAAGATGCAAATCATGGTTTAAGAAAAATGAGCTAGTATTTTTCATTTTAATTAATACAATCAAAACTATAGTTTAAGAAAGTTGAACTTTAATAAATAATTATTAGTTCTAAACTAATATGCTTCTCTGAAAAGTTAGGGCCTGTGAGAAACTGGAAGGAAGCAAGATGCACACCCACCTCATAGTAATACTGGAAGGCCTGGGACTTGTCCCCCTCACTGTCGTACAGCCCGCCCAGTTTGGACAGAGCTTGGGAGTCGGTCGGGACCACGCTGACCAGCTGCATCAGCCACTCAGTCGCTTGGCTGGGGTCCTCCATTAGCTCGTAACTTGGGCAATGTCAGTTAAGACTCAGGCACCAATGATAGTGAAGATGGCTCCGGGCCTCAGGGACATGCTGTCTGCACTGTTAACCCTAGGTCGCTGCAGGAGGCGGGAGGCAGGGCAGTGCTGCCCATCAACACCCTTGTTCTCTTCCTAGTCTGCTTCCCTATGGCTTTCTTTAGTTGTTCTCCTGCACTCAGAAAAGCAGACATGGGCTCGTGTTGTAATGGCCCTCACGGCACTGGAGAGCACTGGGACTCTCTCATTTTGATAAACTTTGACTACAAAAAAGTTAAAGAGTTAAAGTTTAGGTAGGTTTTTCATATACTGTCACCTTGATATGTTTCATGTAAATATGTTTAGGAAAAGGATGGGTACACTTGTAATAACTTTAAGTACTATCCATTCTAGATGTAGGTTTAAATTTTTTTTCACAAATTTTTAGACTATTACAATGTTTTTGTAGAGCTGGAACTGGAACCAGGACCAAATGTCTAGCAGAATCACTAGAAGCACTGTCCAGGAATGCTGGAATGTTTGCTCAATGACCCCAGCTCTCTTAAACTCAGCACAGTAAAGAAATTGTCTTCCTGCATTTTTCCTGTGTGTTTTTCCTAATTATAGTATAACCCTAAGGACAGGGCATTTTCTCTCTGTAGTTTCCTTTAATACCTACCTAGTGAGTCCTCTGCATATACACAAGCATTTTGTTTGTATCAACATTTATTGACTATTACTTATTTATAACTGATGTTGAATGAAATAAACCCATCCCAACACAAGGTCCTATTTATTTAGCAAGACGTCTCCTGCGAGTTTCAGTTTTGTTTGTGTCGGGTTTTTGGCTGTTGTTTTGGAGATGAGGTGAGAGCTAAACTGTTGCCAATGCCCTCCAGATCCTCCTGTCTCAGCCTCCTGGCAGCTAGGGTTATAGTTACTCATACTCAGCTTGGTCCCTTGTTTTGAACATGGCAAAGCAAATGTGATACCACAAGAAAAAAATGTAAGATTCATTCAAAGAGTCTCAAATGCATCAACTAACTACTGCCTAGTCACTAACTAGGCACGAGCAGAATCATGACGTTTAGTTTCAGGAAAAAAGACAAATTATACCTCCTAGGGTGTAGTTCAATGGTAAATACCCAGCAAGAGTAAGGCCCTATATTCCATCTTAAGCACTGTTTGAAACACACAAAAATAAATAAATAAATAAATAAATAAATAAATAAATAAATAAATAAATAAATAAATAAATAAAAGGAATAACTATAATACCGTCTGCTCTAAAAATTTATGAAAAAATTAAAATATACTTTATCCAAAGTGGAATGGATAGTACTTAGTTTAATAATATACCCCACCTTTCTCTAAACATATTTACATGAAATATATCAAGGTAATAGTATATGAATACCTACCTAAACATGAGCTCTTCCGAATGGCGTGGCCAAAGCTTATTAAAATGAGAGAAATCACAGTGCTTTTCCAATACAGTGAGGGGCATTACAACACGAACACATCGACTTTCCTAACTGTGAGTGGGGAAAACAGGAAGCTAAGTGCTGCAGATGCTCACATGACAGCAATACTTCATAGTACTGCATGCAGAGAGCCAAACACAGGATCTAATCCTGCACACAGCATACACTGGCATGAGTGCTGATGAACGAGGCCACGCAGCACTGAAGACTTTTGAGGATAACAGTCTCCAGAGAGCTATATTCACTATATCTACACAATAGCTAAAATTAATACATTACCTAAACTCAATAGTACTAGTTAGTCATGAATCTTCAATAGCCTACATGAGCTTTTAAAACAAAATCAGAATTAGTATGATGCTCTAAAGTATCTAATTAACTTCCAGTCAGAGATTATGTGTATCAAAATATCCTCAATTTCTTCAATTAGTTTTTTAAAATAAAAATAAATGACCATTATTAACTAATTCTTCTTAGGATGCAAATGATCTTTTACCAACTGAACTACTTTCAGCAAGTTAATCTGTTATATTATCCTTATCAATTATCTTCATGGCTAATATTATTTAATAATTGATATACAATTTCCAATTGAGGGAATTAGTAATGTCCTTAAGCTTTCGAGAGAGATACACATTTGCTATCTGGCAAAGAACTTGAGCGCTGTTCGGAAGGATTGCGTGCAGTTTCAGGAAGGAGTCCAAGGCTTCGTCTAGACGGTTTAGCTTCTTATAGGTGAGGCCTTGAGAAGAAAGAAAGCAGCAGCATCACAGGCAGAACTGTACTCAAAGCAAGAGGATAAGTATTTAAATGCATGCAAAATCATCCAGAAGAGAAAATGAAAGTGAACTGCGGTGTTTAAAGAATAATACAGGTTGGGATTTCTCCAAGCAGACATGAGACATGCGATAGACAGATCCAGTGATTTTAAAGTGTGTGGCGGTGGGGGCAGTTCATCAGGGACAGCAGACAGGAACTGACAAATAGACTCAGAGAATGGAATACATACTGCACACATGGATCCAGCCATAAAACTTAACAGAAGGGATAAACGTGATGAACTGTGCTAGGTAGTACATATTGACTGTACACGACAGGGACAAGGGTAGATCCTTCTTTCATTACAAAAAGAATTCAAAGGACAAGAGTAGAAGGGGCCTAGCTAGGAAAGGAAAGGGGTGAGCAGGAGTATGGACACTAGAGAGGATAATGGGCAAAGAAGGCAAATATGATAAAAATACTTTGTGTTCATGAAAATGTCATGAACATGTCATAATAAAACCTATTATTATGTATGATTAATACTTGCTAATAAGATGTTTTAAAAATTCAAAATTTACTTTTAAATTACATAGAAAAAAATAAATCTGTAAGAGTCTAAAAAAATATCTAAAATTTATAAAGTAAAAAAAGCATCTAAGCTGGGCGGCGGATCTCTGTGAGTTCAAGGCCTGCCTGGTCTACAAGAGCTAGTTCCAGGACAGGCTCCAAAGCTACAGAGAAACCCTGTCTCAAACAACAACAACAACAACAACAAAACAGCATCTAAGTAGGCAATTAAGTGACCCCAGAAGGACTGTGCCCTTCTCTTACCTATGCCAGTACAACCCTTTCCAGATTTCAAATGTCACATCCTCAGTCCCTCCTCACCATTTCTCAGTGAGGTGTCTCCACTCCTCACTTCTTCTCCGGTCCCACACCTCATCTCCAGGGCTGGCAGACAACCGACTGGCCAGCCTTCAACCAAAGAGACCAGTCCAGACTAGGTGCTTACATAACGCTCAGTTCATCGTTCTAACGAACACAGATCTATTCATCTTTCCCTCTTCCTGTGGTATGTACGTGTATGTGTGCACGCACATGTGCACACACACATGCTGAGACCAGAGATCATGCTGGGTATCTTCCTCAAGTACTCTCTACCTTTATTTTTTGGAGGTAGGGTCTCTTACTGAACCTGGAACTCACCAATTCATCTAGACTAGTCAGCCAGCAAACTCCAGGTTACCTGCCTTTCTTTGCCTACCCAGCGATGGGATTACGAGTATATGTTGCCTTGCCTGACTTTTTAAGTGAGTATTGGGGATCAGAACTCAGGTTCTCTTGCTCGTGCAGCAAGCACTTTACCAACAGCCATCTCCTCAGCCCCTCGACTGAGTTTTTATTTGCAAATTCCTATACACCAGGAAATAGTTTAAGAGCATCGGACATCCAAGGAAAGGTAACAATGCAAAAAAGACAAGAAAAAAAAACAAAAAAAGAAAAAACCTAAAATACAAACTAAATTCATAATCAAACAAAAACACATGCAAAGAGAAGCATATTTGAAAAGAAACATCGATATCCAAAGAAACTAGTCCCATACTACAGATATGTATGTGTTTGGCAACACCTCAGAAGCAACAATGCTGGTATCAGACAGCCTCTGAGGACAGGAAGGGGATGAGATGGTCATGAGCCTTCATGTCTTGTAACAGTACAAATAATACAAAGTCTGAGGTGCTGGGGAGATGCTCAGTGGTTAAGAGCACTGGCTGCTCTTCTGGAGGACCTAGGTTTGGTTCCTAGTACCCACACAGTGGCCACAACCACCTGTAACTCCAGTTCCTAGAGATCTGGCACCTTGCTCTGGCCTCTGTGTGTTCCAGACACACAAGTGGTACACAGACACGCATGTGGACAAAACACCCACACACATAAAATAAAAATGGAAAAAAGTATTAAAAATTCTGAAGCCTATTTGGCAAAACATTAAAATGTGTCAAATTGTGGCACTAAACAGCTTCCAAGTACTTTTTGCATATCTGACATTTTTCCTAATTAAAAAGGAAAATAGGTGTGTCCCCCCCCCATTTGGGAAATGTTTAAAAACACCATCTCATATCATCAAAAACTTGGGGACACAGTCAGTCTTACAACTGTGGTAGACACAGATATTAGAAAAGTCTTTTTGGAGAGCAACATAATAATGCTGACCCAAATTTTACATAGCATGGCTTTTGAATGATTAACTCCACTAAGAATAATGTTATTTTCTAAAAGATGTCGACAATGCCTTAATGTCTCTTGCCACGTTGAACTCACCAATGTTATAAAGTGCTTCAGTACAAGAAGAATCGTTTCTCAGGGCCTCTTTATAGAATTCAGCTGCCTTCTCATAATCACCGTTTGCAAAAACCGTGTTCCCTTTATTAGTGAGAGCGAATGGGTTGTATCTATCCGAGTTCACAGCTAAGTCTGCATAGCTGCTGGCTTGGGCAAATTCATTTTCCTATAGTATAAAAGATATACAAATTTGAAGTATAAATTCCAAATCTCCTCAGATTGTTCTGAGATTATTAAAATGATAAATGAACTTTCTGAGATTATTAACAAAGATGAACAGAAACAAATATTTTAAATATCTTAGTTTTGACAGGCTATTTGCAGTTATCAAGCACAAACAGCCAAGTATCTTATGGCTGGCTTTTCTAGTCTCATGGTTTGATAACAACAGTATTTATACGTAGGTGGTTCCATGTTCAACGCCCAAACCCCGTGTCCTCATTTGCTGTGCACTGCCTTCCCACCTGAAGCACTGAAATAGCTGGAAGGGCCTCAGCCGTCCCCTGCTCTGCACCTGGCTGTGTCACCCACGAGGCGTTTGTACTTCTGCCCATGCAGTGTTTTCTCTTCCTCTCTCTGCCACAAGCTTGATCATCATTCACATGAGGTCCATGGACCCCCTTCATTTCATTGGGACATGGCCAGCTGTGCCATGAAATGAAATGAGGTCAGCTCAGTGAGACTGAGAACCCCTTTAAAATGCCCAACGCAGTGGCAAACACTCTACAGGGTTGGAGTAGTTACTACTATTGCCTTCCTCCAGGGTCCTTTTCTGCCCCTCAAGAGAAACCCTATGTCCATCGGCAGCCACACTCTGCTTTCTCTTCCCCAGCCTCTGGAAACCTGTACTCTGCTTTCTAGTTCCCTTCCTATCTGGACGCTGGCTATTAACTGGGACCTTTGGGTCTGGCTACTTGTACTTGGTGTGTTTGTAAGGTCTCTGGACCATGTATCAATAGTCTGTTGCTCTTAATGGCCAACTAGCATCCATGTATGGACCACACGGGGTTTATCCCTCGGTCACTGATGCATTTATGCTGCTTTCATTCACCTTTTGGTTGTTAGGAACATCTATGTGTGGACTGAACTACAACTATACAAAAGCTGCTACCAGGAAGCGGAGTGCAGCTGTGAGAAAGCTAAGCCCTACTCTTGTCTCCTGGACAACAAACAGAACTTAGAAACGCTGTGAGGGCTGCTATTGAGACTGCCGAGGGGAACTCAGCGGAGCCTGCAGAGGTGGGAAGGAGCTGCCATCTGAGGCGGAGTAAAGGGCAAATCAAGTTTGTAGCTGGAAGACAACTGGCATAAGTGGCGCCCACCTACACTCAGGAGCCCCAGTGATTGGCATCTAGTAGGCACTCAATGAATGCTTGTTACAGATGGTGTTCTGCAACCCTACCTACGTCATTTAACCTGAGATACCCCTTTCTTCATCACAGCACGATGGCTCAGCACGGTCTTGAGCTGTCAGTCCATGACGGCTGGTGTCCTCACTAGCAGCTTTTCTCCCTCACTCCTTTAGGGACAGTCTTCTTGCTCGTGTCTGCAAACTCGGCCCCTGGCAGCACTTGTCACAGGCAGCCCTCAGTTTACCTCTTTCCACTTACATTTTGCATCAGTCTTCTCTGGAGGACATTCCTTAGGTGCGTGCTTAGGCAGAAATTTAGCAATGCAAAAATATCAACAGCTCTCAGCCGTAAAGAAGCAAACCTACCAGGTAATACAGGAACGAGAGGTTGGTGGCAGCTGCGCTTTTCACTCTACTGTCCTTCTTTTCAAACATTTTCAAGGTGTCTACAGCCTAGAAACAGAATGTCAGAAATTACTGCCCCTGTCATACAGCAGTATCCAAAGGTGTGGTTGGGGAAGGGGTCTGTGTGGACTGGGGACAGAGGGGACAGGGGAGCAGCTGTAAGTTCAAGAAGATAGTTGGCAGGAGGGAAATTTCATTCAAGAAAAGAACTCATCAAGCAGGAAAGGATGGAAATCTTATAGCGAAGAATCACAATTGCATTAAGAGCACACAGATGTCCGGGCGGTGATGGCACACGCCTTTAATCCCAGCGCTTGGGAGGCAGAGGCAGCTGGATCTCTGTGAGTTCGAGGCCAGCCTGGTCTACAAGAGCTAGATCCAGGACAGGCTCCAAAGCTACAGAGAAACCCTGTCTCAAAAAACCAAAAATAAATAAATAAATAAATAAATAAATAAATAAATAAATAAATAGGAGCACACAGATGATTTAAGAGCCCATCAGACAGAGCTGAAGAAAGGACCAGCGGTCAGCTGGGAATAGCAAGCCTTGTTAGTCAGAGAAGCAGTTCCCTCTTCACCCTGCAGCATGGCTGGGATGAGGACCTCAAAACTTTTACTTAACTCAGCATAACTTCTTCGTGGCTGAATATTCTGAGGCTTTTAGTTATAGTTATTAAAGACTAATCTGTGGGCTATTTTCCAACAGAAAGCAACCAGAGAAGTTATATAAACACTATAAACAACTTGGAAGGCACTGGAGAGCTACTGAGGTAAACAGAACTTGAAGACCAAGATCCCACAAAAGGTTCTGAATAAAGTACAGCAAAAGGATGAATATATTTTAAGAAAAATGTTCTTTAAAAAGAACACAAGACAGAGGCGAGCACAGGAAAAATGGCTTTTATAAATGTAACTGGGATGCTCGGAGGAGGAGGAAAATGAATCGCTGAACAATTTTCAAAATCAACAATAGAAAACAATTCTGGGAATGTTACCAAAATATTATCTAAAGTAGATAAATATAATTACATCTTCAAGTCCCAAGAAATGAAAGTACATGTTTAGCTACCTGCCAAGTCTGCTAATGCTATCCAAACAGCATGTAGAACAGTTAGACACCTTACACGAACAGTGCATGATTATTCAACCTAGAAATGATTTTCATACAAGAAGGAAAAGGTTAAAAGGGATGGTGGGTTTTATTTTATTCCTTTAAAAATATATATTTATGCTTGATATCTTGGTGTCTCCGATTTATGGGAAGCACTTGTGTGCAAGCAAAAATCCTGCCTCCGTTTCCTACCACCATCGGCCACACCTACTACCACCAGCCAGGAGAATGTGCCATGCAGGGCTGGAGTCTAATGCTGGGCCAGCAAGCACGCTGATCCAGGGTTGGATAAGAATGAGTTTTTAAACTACTGGATTCCAAGGCTACTGGTGTTGCTCAGGTACAGCGCCGACCTAGACTGTAGAAAGGTCTTGGTGTGATGCTTAGCATCACAAAACAACAACACCTCAAATTTCATAATTTTGGATCCCATATGCTAGCACTATCTTAAATGGTTTCAATGACCTTAAAAACCGGTTAGTCATTTCTAGGCTAGTCTAACACCAGAAAGAAAATATCCTACATCAGATCCTACTTTCTTAAGCTGAGGAAGGCAGACCACAGTGAGCTCGAGGTCAGTGTGGGCTTCACAGCAAAACTCTGCCTCAAAACACAAAACCACACACACCAACAAACAAACAAAAAGTACCCCCCCAACCAAGCCAAAACCAAAACAACAACAAAAAATGAGCAAACAAAACAGGAAAAAAAAAAACCAGGAGATAACAAGATCTGAGTTAATTTTAATAGATGTTAAGAGTGCTTATTTTTTAAATTTTTACTTTATTATATGTATTAGTGTTTTGCCTGCATGTATGTCTGTACTGCTTATATGCCTGAGGCTTGTAAAGGCCATAGGGGGCATTAGATCCATGGAGCTGGAATTACAGATGGTTGTGAGCCTCCATGTAGGTGCTGGGAACCAGTTCCAGGTCCTCTGGAGAGCAGCCAGTTTCTTAACTGCTGAGCCAGCACTCCAGCAGCAAGAATGGTTAGTTTTGGATGGACAGTTATAAAAACATGAACTATGGCAATGCACTACTAACCTGTTTTTAAAAAATAAAAACAAATTTAAAAATAAAGTGCCAAGATAAAACAGATAAATAAAATTTTCTCCATTGTGTCATCTATAACAGTATACTTCATATTCATCAATTATTTTTCAGGTCCCAAGATCACTTCAGCAATGTAACAAAGACCAATTTGTCTCACATCCTATGATTCTACTGCAAAGGGCTTACAGCAGCTGTCTGTTTGATACACAGTTTCATGGAACTCAGTTGACCTCAAACTTAACAGTAGCTGAGGATGACCGGAACTTCTGATTCTCCTGCCTCCACCTCCCCAGTGCTGGAATTGCAGGCATGAACCACTGAGGCTGTCAGTGGTATTAAAAAAAGATTTATTTTAATTATTGTTCTAGTTATGTGTATGTGTGTCCTTGTGTGGTTATGCACATGAGAGTGCAGGTGGCCTAGGAATCCAGAGGAGAGTGTCAAGTCCCCTATAGCTGGATTTATAGGCAGCTGTTGAGCTTCCAGACGTGGGTGTTGGGAACAAAACTCAGAACCTCTGCAGAAGTATATGCTCTTAACCTGGGAGCCATCTCTCCAGTCCCCAACAGCAGCATGTTTAATAGTTAAAGGTGTGATGGGTTAATAAAATGACGGGACAGATATGAGGATTCTCTGGAAGTTTTAGCGCTTTGTAAATACTGAAAGACTTAAGTATGGTGAATGGATACACACAGTTGCCTACTTCCTGGTCCTACAGCATAGCAACCATTTAATTACTACATGAACACAGGGATACTTCACTCTGTTCTCATGCTCAGAGTAAAGGGTGTTCTCCCCAGTCTCTGGAGAGCAGTTACTCCTTTCTATTGTCTTCCAGACAAGAGGAGGATCCTTCAATCAGGAAGAAAAGAGAAGGCACAGGCTTGGCCAGTTTGGGGAGGATGCCATGGCTTCCCCTGAGCCTTGCTGTCTGGGTTGAATGAAGTTGAGTTGCAGGCACACATGACGCCCTCACCAGCTTAGAAACTAGGAAACCACAGTCATACAGCTTGCTCTCTTTGCTATCCTGCTTCTTCTTAAAACCCTGCAATCCTTTGCTTCTGTCTCAGCTCTGCTCTACCTGAGCTAGCTCTGAAAGAACAAAACACTCTATCCCATCCCCTAGACAACCAGGAAGCAGCTTGCCAGTGAGGGATGCCAGGGTCCTAAACCAGTGTCTAGCACAGGGAACCCTTCAATCCCAAGAAACATTTGAAACGGCCTCTGAGAAAGCTGTTCATAGAGGACAAGACAGGAACTGCTATTTGGGCTCCCTGCACACACCTGCTTCTCCATGCCTTAGTACTTTGCAGAGCAGTCTGGAAATTCCTAGGCCTGGGCCAGCATAAGGATTAGTAATTTAACAATATGATATATATGGAAAGTATTTGCATTTCAAGAAACAGAACCAACATGTAAAAAAATTGTTAGAGTTTTATGCGTGGGGTAGGGCTCAGGGGTAGGGCATTTCAGTAACATTCTAGAAAGGAATTTCCCTGTATTTGCTGCTTGGACCAACTAACATGAGAAATGTGGCTGAACTTACTTGGTTGAAGTCCTTTTGTCTCAAGTAGGTAATTGCTTTGTTAATCTCCAGATCGTTGGCCAGCTCTACGTACTGAGATGCTTTCACTACTTCCACACACCTATAAGAAAGGTGAGACAAAAAGGGGTACTTGCTTTCATTTCACTTATTTATGTTCTTGACTCCCCCATTTTTTCTCTCTCTCCAAGTATGTGTACATGTGTGTGTTTGCACAATGTATATACCCATTTTTGGGGTTTACACATGTACATATGTATGTGTGCGCATCTATGGAGTCCAAAGATCAAGGTCAGCTGACATCCTCCATCATTCTCCACCATGACCATGGCAACTCTTACAGGAGGAAGTATTTAATTGGGGCCTGGCTTACAGTTTCAGATCAGCATGGCAGGGAGACTGGCAGCAGGCACAGCAGGCATGGTGCTGAAATGGTTAAGAGCTAAATCCTGGTCTGCAGGCACAGAGAGAGCCTGGGCCTGGCATGAGCTTTTGAAACCTCAAAGTCCACCCTCAGTGACACACATCTTCCAACAATGCTACACTTCCTAATCTTTCTGTTCTTTCTAATAATGCCACTCCATGGTGACTAAGCATTCAAATATATGAGCCTATCAGGGTCATTCTTATTCAAACAAAAACACTAATTTTAAAAACAATTAGCTGGGCAGTGGTGGCACATGCCTTTAATACCAGCATTCAGGAGGTGGAGGCAGGGGATCTCTAGGAGTTCAAGGCCAGCCTGATCTACAGAGCGAGTTCCAGGACAGCCAGGGCCACACAGAGAAACCATGTCTCAAAAAACCAAAATAAGTAAATAATAAAACAATTAGCTAGGAAGTGGTGGCACATTGGCACATGCTTTTAATTCTAGCACTAGGGAGGCAGAGACGGGTGGATCTATGAATTCAAGGCCAGCCTGGTCTACAAAATGAGCTCCAGGGCTGTTACACAGAGAACCCCTGTTTTGAAAAACAAAAAGAAGAAGAAGGAGGAGGAGGAGGAAGAGGAAGAGGAAGAGGAGAAGGAGGAGGAGGAGGAGGAGGAGGAGGAGGAGGAGGAGAAGAAGAAGAAGAAGAAGAAGAAGAAGAAGAAGAAGAAGAAGAAGAAGAAGAAGAAGAAGAAGAGGAAGAAGAAGACGGAACATGGGTTGGTTTCATTACACCTGCTTCAGTGAATAAAGCAAAGGAGTATTTGTCCTAAGGGTGTGGCTCGGTGGCGTAGTCCATAATTTGAAACACAGAATCCTTTCTTCAACAGAAGCTTTTCCTGAGAAGCCTTATATAAAAGAGTCTGCCTGCCTGACACAGGGACATGGGACTTGAGGTCCTCTCTGCACTGTACCTGACACAGGGACATGGGACTCGAGCTCCTCTCTGCACTGTACCCCATCTGGAGACATGGCTCATGAATTTTGAGCTCCAAAAGAACAATCTGGAAACTCAGGACTACACAGCAAATATTTATTAAATGCTACTACATGTGGACATTACGTTTTGGTACATGGGCTGCAAGAATGAATACAGGAGCGAATAGGAAAGAACAGTAAGGCAAGCTCTTCAGAAAAGAATTATAGGAGTCTGGGGAGTGACACTAGTCTTCCACAGACAGTGCAGCTCAGTCTGGAGCACAAGCATGAATGAACTAGAAAAGGAAAGGTATCCTAGCGTGAATAAACAATGTGTCTAAAGATGCAGAAGACCAGCAAGCTGGACCTATTTAAGAGACTCAATTGCTCCATGGGGTAGAAAGCACTCAGGAAGTGGAAAGAGAGACGGCCTGAGAAGCAGGCAGAAGCCACATCATTCAGAACTTCTGTGGCAAGACAAGAATGCTCACTGTACTCTCAAAGTTCAGGACCAGGATTGAGGACAGTAAGAAATCGAGTATTGGCGCAAATTCTACACTTAGAAAAATTACTCTAACAGTGGTGGAGAACCATCAGATGATAGGTAGGCAGGATGGGAGGGTTTGAACCTGTACAGCAGGCAGAAAGAGGCTGCAGGAGGCCATTCTGAGAGAAAAGTAGGCAGAAGTGATGGGTGGTTGCTGGAATAGAGGATGCGGAGCTAAGCTTTGATCTCCGGCTTAGACAGTTGCTTCATTAGTGGAATCATTGCCTCAGATGGGCAATCCAGGAGGGTGCGTGTAAATTCACATTAACACAGGTTAAAAGATAAGCTTGGGACTAAAAAGTCTGAATTACAAGCATAAAGAACATAGAGAAGACAGGCTTAGCTGGCAGTTGAACTTGTGAGCCTACAATACAACACTGAGTTTTAGAAGATTGAGATTTGACAGATATAACAAACAGTAAGAGGCAGAAATGTTGAACTGAAAACCTTTCTCCTCACACGTCCAACACAGACTGTCTAGAGGCTTCTACACAAAGAGAGCTCCTGTTTCTCTTAGCACAAAAACTAGCTGTCTTATATTTAACTCAATTCTGTGACTGACTCAATGAGCACAAGGCTGTCTGCCTGCTGTGAGGTGGGTCCGGGTTCACATCTCACCCTGAATGTAGCAGCAGAGAGGAGGCTCTCGTCAGCTCCTCAGGTCCCACTACTTGCTGTCATGGCACACAAAATCGTACCAGCTAATCACAAAGAGCATTATGAAGGACACAGATAAAGGGGATGACGGCTCAGTAAGATGGTTCAGTGGCTGAAACACTTGCTGTACAACCTGACAACTTGAGTGTGACTTCGAGACCAACCTAAAGGAAGAAGAACAGACTCCACAAAGTGGTCCTCTGCCTTCTCTATGTACGCCATGCCACCCACATCCACATCCAATAAATAGAGAGAGATAACGCGATGCATCCTGGGTGAGATCTGGAAGGGTCCTTAGCACACTGAGGAGTCTAGGGTCTTCCACCTTAAAGTCTCAGTCAGCATTTTGAGCAACAGATGTGTGAAGGGCTGCAGACATCCGCAATATTGAGAGTATTCTCCCTTCTACTTAGAATATTGTCCTTCCCTCCACTGTTATCTTTACCAATGTTTCAGTTCTCAACCCAGATATCAAGATTTCCATGGCTCCATTTATAAATTAGGTTCTCCTACCAAATGATGTCATAGTGCCCTAGAAAGTATTATGTCAGGGTAATAATCATTTAGATTGCTTTGTTGCTAATATAATCATTTGTCAACTTAGTTCAACTGTAAACTTCTTGAATGAAAAAAACTGAAAAATTTTTTTGACTGATAATTAACTTCAATAACAAGTATTTGTTTTTGGTGTAGCTGTTGGCTTTCTAAGCATGATCTTAAATCATAAATGACAAAGAAGACTGATAATTTCATTTCTAAAAGTCCTACTAGAAAATCATTTATAGCAATTCCTTGTTGAATTAAAACTTTTTCAGAATTCAGACACCTGAGGTCAGAGGCAATCAGCCATGGTTTTCCCAATCGCTGTTACCAACGAAGCTGCCAGTTTAACAATTGGATTATACCCTAAGTGAGCATCCTTGTTTTCCCCATGTAGTTTTGCAGCATGTGACAGACAATCCCATTAGTGTGGTATATGGAGCTTTAACAGCTGACCCTAGCACCAAGAACCGACCTGATTCTATACTATCTGCTTGCCTTAAACCAGATACAGCCTGGATTTAAAGAAGGTACTTTTGTCTTGACCACTTTATAAATTCCAATTTTCTGACTCAAACTATAGGGTTTTGCAAACACCTCAGACCATGCTTCTATTAGCGAGCACCCCAGCACGAGGAAACGGCGCTCTGCGCAGTTCTCGCACACCTGCCGGCCTCTGTTTGGTCATACAGCACATTGGAACTAGTTCTCATGTACTGGGGTCAGGTTGTTTGGGATATGTATACATATAGTCAAATGGTTTAGGTGAGGTTCTCAAAACCAGTAGTTTCTCAACAAATCGTGTTGGGAACGCTATCAGATGCAAAAGAATGAAGTTAGGGCCAACCTTAATTCAGTCACAAAAGTTAACTTAAAACTGATCACAGACCTAACTGTAAGACCTAAAACTACCTTAACTCTCGGAAGAAACCACAAGACAGGTTTAAACTTTTTTTTTTTTTTTTTTTTTTGTCTTAAAGAAACTTTAAGACAGGGCTGGTGAGACGGCTCTGCAGGTGGAGGCATACACTGGTAAGCCTCCTGACCTGAGTTCCGTCCCTGGATCCATACAGTGGAAAGAGAAAACTGACTCCCACAAGTCTGACCTCCACATGCACACTGTGGCATGTTTACGCCCCTCCTCCCAAATAAACATGTAAAAAAACTAAGACATCTGGTTTGCAATTATATCTTGGATACGACACCAGAAGCATAGACAATGAAAGAAGAAACAGAAAAATTAGAACTCGTACAGAAAGACAATCCACAAAATGTGAGAAACTATTTATGAATCATAGCTGGTATTAATATCTAGATACTGAGAATTCCTACAGCTCAGCAACAAAATGACAACCCAATTCTAAAATAACAAGACTTGAAAAGACAGGTCTTTAAAGAAGACATACAGTGTCTGATAGGCTCATGAAAACATGTTGAACAATACAAATAGTTAATTATTATCTCAAAATACAATGAGGTAAAATGTCTCCGTCTATTAGGATGACATACTGTTGAAAGCTTTGCCCTTTGAGATGAGAAACAAAACAAAAAACAAAAACATCTCTATCACCACTTCTCCTCACAACTGACATGGGTGCCCTACTAAGGCAAAGAAGCTCAGATAGGCCTGGTGGTAGAGGCAGGAGGATTGCAAGCTTGAGGCCAGCCTAGGATAGACAGCAAAACTCTGTCTCAGAAACCAACAAACAGACAAGGGAGATGGCTCAGTTGGTAAAGTGCTTGCTACAAAAATATGAGTTCAAATCCCTAGAAGCCAGCCAGCCAGCGTGAGCCTCTGTGACTCCAGCACTCCTCTGAGAAGACTGGAGGAAGGCACAAGAGAATCCAGGGACATTAGAGGACCAGCTAACCTGCCATAAACAGTAGGGAGGAAAAGAAGAGAGAACCTGTTTCAAACAAGGTTCAGAAGGTGAGGTCCAACATCCAAGGTTGTCCCATGACTCCTGCAGTATACACAAGCGCATGTGCGCATGCACACACACACACACACACACACACACACACACATCCCCTGCAAGCAAAGCATAAAGGTCAACAAGAAAAATGAAACTGTGATTATCTGTAGATGGCATAAGTGTGGATATTCAAAGAGCATTTAGAGATGGCTACTCAAGTTAGTAAATTAATCTGTTGGGGGCTGGAGAGATGCTTGGGGGGTTGAGAAAGCACTGCTTTTTCAGAGGACCTGAGTTCTATTCCCAGCACCCGTGCTGGATAGCTCACAGCCTTTAACTCCAGCTCCAGGAAATTCTGGCCTCCTTGGGCACCAGCACCAGCATGTGCACACACATACAACATTCATTAAAAATAATGAAAGAATAAACTACTTTGTGAAGGTCAATGGGGGAAATACATTAAAAATTGTATGACTATGTATCAGCAAAACTCAAGTAAAAAATCCAATTTAAAAACTGAGATATTTACAACCAAAGTAATACCAAATAGGACAAATGTAACAAATGATATATTAGACTTAAAACTAAAATGTGTTACTGAAGGAAACTTAGAGGACCTAAATAAATGGAAACATCTATCATGGTCATGGGTTGGAATGCTCACAATACATAGGCTGCTTCTCCCTCTCCACTCTGCTGACCGCAGCACCATCCTAAGCACATCCCCTTGGGTCAAGAGCATGAGAAGAAAATCTACAGAGTAGGGAAGGAGAGCTGTGAAGCACTTGTTCAATAAAGGACTAGAACAAAAAAGATGTAAAGGACTCCTAAGACCAAACAATAACAAAACTATCAAAATTGGGATGGTGTACTCCTGTAATCCTAGGAGGCAGGAGGATGGAAAGTTCCAGAGTAGCCTCAGCTATACAGTGGTTTAAGACTCGCCCGAATCACATAAGGACTCAAAAAAAATAAATAAATAAAAATCCAAGGGCTGCTGATGGCTCAACTAACCTACATGAGGTACTGGGCTCCATCCCAAGTACCAGCAAATAAATAATTATAAAATTAAAATTTAGCAAACACCAATAACAGATTCTGGCAAGGATGCAGAGCAATACTGCTAGGAGGAATTCAGAATGGTACAGATGCTTTGGAAGACAGTGGGGCAGTTCCTTACAAAATGGTCTGGCTGTTGCATTCCTTGGTATTTATTCAAGAGTTGAAAACTTAGGTTCAAACAGAAACCTATGCATACATGTTTTTAACAGTGTTACTCACAACTACCAAAACTTAGAAGCAACCAAGGTGTCCTTGAATGGTCAATGAGTGATACTTGTGAAATGAAACATTACTAAGAATTAAAATGTAGTGAACTATCAAAACTCAAAAATACATGGAGAAAACTTACAGACATGCTACTGCATGTCAGAGCTAACATGAAAAAGCTACATAATATGAGTTCAACACTATGATGGTCACAAAAAGATAAAACTGTGGAAGCAAAATACAGATCCACGTAATGGAAGCTGTGAGCTGATGGAGGAATGAGCAGGGAAGTTTTATGGCAGATACATAAAATACACACTTGTTATGTTTCATAGCACAAAGGGAATCCTAAACCATAGGTTTGGGCTAATAATGGTGTGTCTATGTAGGCTTATCTATGTAATCCAGAGTGGAATGTTGATGGTAAGGGAGTCTAGGTAGTGGGTGATGAGGAATATATGGGAATATTCTGTATATTCTGTTCAATTTTGCCATGCCCTAAAATTAAGTCCATTAATTTCTTTTTTTTAATTATTTATTTTTATTACACATGCATTGCTGTTTGTCAGATCCTCTAGAACTGGAGTTACAGGCAGTTGTGAGCTGCCATGTGGGTGCTGGGAATTGAACCTGGGTCCTCGAGAAGAGCAGCCAGTGCTCTTAACCACTGAGCCATTGCCCCAGCCCGTCCATTAATTTCTTAAATTAATATTATTTTATAGACGAGATAAATCTCAGTGGTTGGGGGAGAGGGAGAAGGAGACAGAGAGAGTACAAACTGAAAACTGATTCTACAGGACCAACAACAGATATAGCAATCCTGAAGAACAAAGGAGAGGACTTATAATGCTTTCCTATTCTGTCTTGTAGCACAAATGGATATCTTAAAAACAACAAATGTCTTAGAGTTCTAGAGGCTGGAACTGCAATGAGTGTTGCCTGGAAACGCTTCTCCAAACTGTACTGTGTTCACAGAGGCTTACAATAACCTCCCAGCATCAGACTCCCGAAGTTTGATCCAGCCTTGCCTAGCTGAGCAAAACTGAGTTTTCCTTTTTTCTTCACGTGGATCATTTCCCTGCTGGCAGTAGAGCTTGCAGGGACTCCCTCCCCCAACGTGCTCATCCCCTCTTCATAGTCCAGATTTCAATGTGCTAAAGTGTTTCACAGCAAAACTAGTAACCATTTAAAAAACAACCCCATGGCTACCATTAAAATCCTTTTAAGTAGAAATGAGCTTCCAAAAGCTGGTCTGAATGACAGAAAGTAGTCTTTGGATCTCGAAGCAGCTTCCCTTTAACGGAATAATTTTAAACACACAAACACAGACCTACCCAAGAAGCTAAATTAAACGGAAGGGTTGATTGGCATCTTTCTTAGGAATGTCAGTTTAAAATTATATATAAACAGATATCAAATAGCGTAATTTAAATGTTTTATTTAATTTCAAGTCTTAAAAGTTCTCCAAACACTGAACAGCTGTCACGTCTTGAAAAGACTGTGGCTTAATCATCGGCAGCTAGTGAAGTGCAGGAAAGAAGCAAAGGCAGAGAGTGTAACAATGACTGTCATGTGGAGCGTTTCCTGCATGCTAATGCCTAGGAGTCCTGCCCCTCGCTGCCTTCCTTCACTCTCACCCCTTCCCCCTTCCCCTTTGCCTCTTGTTCCACTTCCTTATTAAATTAAGTGTACAAATAATGTTGTCGGATACCCCACCTCTCCTCTTTCACATGTGAAGTAGGAGCCTTTTCCTCCTCCAGCTACTTTTAGGATGTAGACACGCTCGTTCTCCTGAGCAGGAAGACAGGTTAGGAAAAGGGCTCCAGTGCATGTGCTCAAATCTGCCCACTTTGCCCTGAGACACAGCAGCAGAATTCTCATGGGTTTCTTCTAAAAACCATCTTCTTCCCAAACTAGGAGACAACTTTGCCCAAATTCTTCCTTTAATTCTTTTATGCTTTACACATCTCACTCACCTCCTGGATCTAGGTATTTTATAGAAGGCTATGGACTAAGACTTCTGATACATTCCAGGGCCCAAATTAATACTCCAGCTTGGAGAACAATTCAGGTTTGGCTATGCAGTGCCCCAAGGACACCAGGCTGCCGTGGTCATCCCGCATCACCCATCTCTGGCTTCTTGAAACTTGTGTCCTCCCTATGGTTCTCTTCACAACAGTGTACCACAGGGTGACAGAGGCTGCCCAGAGCCCCCTGGACTTCCTGAATATGGATGGAACATGGCAATGGATCCCAAGATGGTGGGCAAACGGCAGGTTCAGAGACAGAGGCCTGAGATAGTCTAATCTCAATCATAAACTCTAAGGTTGTCTCCAAAGAGTATTACCCACTATGCTCTATCTGCAAGTATATTTATGTACATATAAAAAGTTATACATACAAACATAGCTTATATGTGTATATTATAACATGGATACAAAATATTCATCTATAAACACATATTCATATACATGTACATGTCAACTACTTCCAAATCCTGCAAGGCCTGAGTCCTGGAACCCTGACTAGAGGCAGTGAGGATCTGAAAGACAGACACAGGGTTAGCCAGTCTCAGCAGGAAGTCTGTGGGTGCCCACGCCCAGGCAGTAGCTGCTGGAGAAGGCAACTGCAGCTGTTTGTCTTTGCATACACTGACCAATCCCTCTGACTCCCCAGGGAAGCTTTGCCACCCCCTTCAGCCTGGCCCATACAAGTTGTTACCAATGGGACAATATGCCATTTGTCCTATAGGTCCAAGGCCTGGGAGCCCTCAGTATGTGTCCAAGTGAGCAATGCAATTCACCCAGGTCTTCCTTTGCTCCCTACAAATTATAGTTTTTAAAGATTATATAGGGTAATTTTACGAATATATACATATTTTTCAAGCTATTAAAATCAAATTTGCATTTGACTTTCCTATTATGTATAGGGTCTCATGTAGCCCAGGTTGGCCATAAACTTGTTATATAGTTAAGGATGGCCTTGAATTCCTCCCAAATTCTGGGATTACAGGCAGAATTTTTGTTTTTTTGAGACAAGGTTTCTCTGTGTAGTCCTGGCTAGCCTGAAACTTGCTCTGTAGACCAGGCTGGCCTGAACTCAGAGATTCGCCCGTCTTTGCCTCCCTAGTGCTGGGATTAAAGGAGTGAGCTACCACCTCCTGGCACATTTTTTTTTTAAATTGGCTGGTCCCAATTTAAAAAAGGAATGGGCGCCTATCTAGATAACAAATAAGAAAATAAGACACATTTTAGGTTGCAAATGAAATCTTGAAAGCCCTTCATGGTAAGAAATATAGGCATATAGCATGCAGGCTGATGGCTCTGGCTAAGAGCACCTCTGAACCTCTCAAGAAGACCTTCACTTACACGGTGGCTCACTTCTGTAACTCCAGCTTTAGGGTCTGATGCCTCTCCTGGCCTCCGAGAGCACCAGGTACACACACAGTGCACAGACATACATGCAGGCAAAACATCATATATATAAAATAATAATTAAAAATTTAAGAAATAAAAATAGTAGAACACTATACTCTTTGGTTAAAACAAATAAACATTCATATTTAAAAATGTTAAGCCAAGATAAAAACTGCATGAGGGTGAATGTAGAACTCGCATGACAGGATGTGCTGACTAAGTTCTGCTAGCTCCTTCCTATTAATGGACTGACATGCATCTCTTTAGATAGACTCCAATATCAGTATGCTCATTTCCTATGTCACTGCCCTCTGTTAACATGTCCTAAGCAAACCTACCTTTTTGTTAACTGGGAGGCTATCATTTCACAACAGAAATATACTCAAGAAGAATATTTACCTTGGCTTGAAGCAAGGGTTGTTAGGTTGAAAGAAAAACCTGTCTAGAGTGATCTGAAAGATTAGAGATGACACATGGGAACTGTATACACTGTCTCCTGTGCCTGTGAGCCCTGGGGAGGCTGAGGTAGAAGGAGCAAGTGAGTCCAAGCTGGCCCATTGTGATGGCTAATCCTGGTTGTCAGTTTGACTAACCTGGAATGAACTAAAACACAAGCATGGCATGGATGTGAGAGATTTTCTTGACTGGATTACTTGAGACTGGAAGACTCCCACTAAATCTGGGCCATACCTTCTAGTGGTAGCCCACATTAAAAGACATGGAAGAAGGAAGCTTTTGGTTTTTGCCTGATTGCTCTCACTCTCTCTGTCAAGTTCATCTAGCCTGATGCTGAAGCGATTCTTTGCCTGTATTAGAGCTGACTTTGAGATCCCAATATATACTGATGATCAGCAGAAATCCTTAAGACTCCAGTGCCAGGTTGGGACTGTGAGACATCCAGCCCTGTAGACTGAACAACTAACTACTGAATTCTTGCTCTCAGCCCTGAGACAGCCATTGTTGACTACCTGACCACAGCCTATAACATACTCTAAAATATCCTTTGTACACAAACGCACACACATACATATATACATAAACATGTATATATATACATATTTTAAAGATTTATTTATCTATTTTTTTTTGTATGTTTTTTTTTTCTCTGCATGTATATCTGCACCAGAAGAGGGCACAGGGTCCCATGGGACTACAGTTATATGCTGTAGTTACAGATGATTGTGAGGCACCATGTGGTTGCTGGGAACTGAACTCAGAACCTCTGGAAGCCCCCAGTGCTCTTAACTGCTGAGCCATCTCTCCAGTCTCTACAGTCTTTTCCATTCTATCACTTCTGTTACTCTAAAGAACCCTGACTAATGCAACTACAGAATGAGAACCTGTCTCAAAAGAAAAGGGGGGAGGGGCAGGCAAACAAGTTGGCTGACTTAATGGAGCACTCCTGTGATCCTAAAACTAAGGAGATGGAGGAAGGACGATCATTCAAGGTCATTCCCAGCCACTTAGGGAATTCAAAGGCAGCCAGGTACAAAGGATCTTGTCAAAAACCCACAATGAAGGAATAGACTCGCCTAGCCTGGCATGACCTAAGTCTAACTTAACAAAAGCAGTTAAGAATTAAAGTCTGACCAACAACGCATTACACAAAAAACATTTACAAATACTGCTGTTTAGACAAAAGGGTCTACTGCTTGACACAGTGCAGCTCCCAGTGCCACTGAGACCAATGAAGAGGCTGGAAGGAAGGAGGAGTCAAGGGTTTTCTTTTTTTTTTAAGATTTATTTATTTATTATGTATACAGTGGTCTGTCTGTCTGTATGCTTGCTGGCCAGAAGAGGGCACCAGATCTCATTACAGATGGCTTTGAGCTACCATGTGGTTGCTGGGAATCGAACTCAGGACCTCTGGAAGAGCAGTCAGTGCTCCTAACCTCTGAGCCATCTCTCCAGCCCAAGGGTTTTCCTTTTTTAAAAATTATTATTTATTTTTATCTAATTTTTATTCTTTTTTTAATCTTTCCTTTGGGGAGGGACAATTCAAGAGTGAGGGGTGGATATGGAGGGACTGGGAGATGAGTGGGATTAGGGTGCGTGATGCCATTTCCCAAAAAGTCAATTAAAAAAATTAAAATTTGAACTTTTCATTTAGAGGAAAATTTCAGTCACACTAGTGTGAGTTTGATAAATCTTCAGTATGCCACTTATAAACTAGCAGCAAAAATCCTAAGACAACTACTATAATAGTCTTTAAAAACATAAAATACTGAAGATGGCCCCCATGTTTGTTTGTTTTTTGGTTTTTCGAGACAAGGTTTCTCTGTGTAGCTTTGGAGCCTGTCCTGGAACTATTTCTTGTAGACCAGGCTGGTCTTGAACTCACAGAGATCCTCCTGCCTCTGCCTCCCAAGTGCTGGGATTAAAGGTGTGCACCACCACCACCCGGCAAAGCTACTGCTTGTTAAACAAGAGTTCAAACTGGGAAAGAAATCAAAGCTGACATCAAGATGGCATTCAGCCCCAGGTCACAACAGTAACCGCTTACAGAAACGGAAGCAAAGACAGAGATTCCGTGAGGGAGAGAGAGCAAGACCTGAGCACACAACAGCAAAGACACAGGGTCAGAGTCAGGCAGGATGGCTCTGTGATCCCTGCTGAGGGAGGACTGCTCAGAGTGCGCTGGACTTGTCTAAAGAAAGGGGGGGAAGGAAATGAAAGAGGGGGAGAATAAAAGGAGGAAGGACAAACAGACAGAAAGAAAGGTAAATAGGCAACTGGAAAACAAAACAAAATGTCATGGGCTACACTGAGGCCTCCAGCACAAACTGGAACAAGACAATAGGTCTGGGAAGGAGTTGATTCCGAGTGCTAACCACAACTCAAAGACTTTCAATAAACCGTGCACTGTGTTCTTTGTCTCAGTAAGAAATGAAAAAGCATTCAGAAAATTAGGCTGGGGATGTGTCCATACTTCCTTTACTTTTTAGAAACCATGTGTGTGTACTTCAGGTTTTAAAGATTCTGGTAAGGTGCTATGTTTGTTTAAAAGTCCAAAATAAGAATTCTGTAGCTGGGTGGTGGTGGCACATGCCTTTAATCCCAGCACTTGGGAGGCAGAGACAGGTCATGAGTTCAAGGCCAGCCTGGTCTACAAGAGTTCCAGGACAGGATCTAAAGCTACAGAGAAACCCTGTCTTGATAAACAAAATAAAATGAAACAAAAGGTTTCTGTAAAGGTCAGATCTGTATTCAATACAAGAAAGAATTTTTAACTTCTTGCAGATATTTAAACAAAACCAAGCAAATAAAAAGTAGATTCCACGCAGAAAATAAGTGATCACCTATCAGAGACAATAAAGCCCCATGCTAGGTGTAGGAGCAGGCAACAATTTAATTCCCTGCTCTTGTAAAAAAAAAAAATGTTCTAGGATTTACCCATTCTAAAATGCTTTACTTCTTTCCAGGAAATAGATTATATATGAGGACAATGGCATCTTTAGAGCTATTACCCAGGATAGAAAGTTTAATACTAATGCCAAAATTAAGGCAGAAAAAAAGGAGAATGAGAAAAATTAAAAAAAAAAAAAGCACAGATCAGAATTTCTACAACAAAAGAATCATAATAATGGCCGCACATTGGCTTTAATCACATGAGCAATAAGAAATTTACCTCCTGAGAACTTTCCCAGTGGGTAACCCTAACATAAGATAATCGGCATGGAAAGGACAGACTGACGCTGACCGCCATGTATTCACCTTTCTAACGCCAATATAAATTACAAAACACCGCACCCACCGTTACATTGAATCTCACCCTTACCAGTTATAACCCACGGCAAAAGATGCTTCGATTACAGGAGCAATGAGTTTTGCAGCTGTCATGATGTATTTTTCTGCCATGGCTTTCCTATATGTGCAAACAAAAAAGTTATATTTAAATGTGACATGAAAGCAAATTATATTTAATTCTCAAAATGTAAGTATAAAGATTACCTATCAAAACTAGCATACCACAGAAGCTAACCAGAGAACAGACAGCCATGAAAGAAATGTGTTTACAAAGGTTAGGAGGGTGCAGGTCATGTCTCCTGGCACTGAGAAAGCAAAAAATAGGCAAGTGGATCTCTGAGTTCAAGGCTAGCCTGATCTACATAGCAAGTTCCCAGGACAGCCTGGACTATATTGAGATACTCCATCTCTAAAAACAAAAACTAAAATGAAACCAAAACAAAAAAAGGCTAGGAGTGGTTGTATATACAATCCTAGCACAAGGGAAGTGAAGGCAGGAGGATGGTGAGTTTGAGGTCAGCCAGTCATAGGCCACTCTAGATTACACAGTAAAACCCTGTCCCTCAGACAAGCACTAGGGCTCTAGCTTAAGCGTTAGAGCACTGGCCCAGCATGACTAAGCCTGGTTTAATCCCAGCACCGCCACTCCCAGTACAGACTAACAACAACTAGCAAACACGACTGCAATGTGAGCGCCTCCTGGGGCCCCAGTGTGCCTTTCTTCTCTTGCTTGAGGCGCCTTCTGACAAGGTGAAGAAACAAGGGAACACAGACAAAGCTCCGCAGCTAAATTACACAACCTATGGACAGGAAAGTGAGGGTAAACAGCCATGAAAGAAGGGTGTGTGGGACTGGGCAGACGCCTTAATGGGTCAAGGTGTTTGCTTAGCAAGCACGAGGACCTAAGCTGGGTTCCCCAGCACCCATATAAAAAGTCAGGTGGTGTGTGCCTGTAATTCTAGCACTGGGATGCAGACCGATGAGGATCCTGGGGGCTCACTGAGCAGTCACTCCAGGATCAAAAGTGAAGCATGACAGAGGAGGAACTGCAACGTTTGACCTTTGGCCTCTACACTTGCACATCCAGGCACATACACACACACACACACACCCCACACATGCATACAACCCACAAAAAGAAACTGTGTTATTAAAACAAGAGTCATAACATATTGCCTGTGTTTGTTTTTGAGACAGGGTTTCACTCTGCACTCTGTAGTCCTGGCTGACCTGGAACTCGCTATGTAGACCAGGCTGGTCTCAATCTCACAAAGATCTACCTGCCTTTACCTCTTAAATGATGGCGTTAAAGATATGGACTGGGTCACCATGCCCAGGTGTATGTTACTTTTGAAAGTATGTAACTGTGCGTATTTATGCACCATATTTATGTACACACATCGTCACTATCACTGGAAAAAGATAAGGTATATTCCAAAGTGGATGCACCAATTTATAGTGATCGATGATATTTATTTTTGTCTTGGATTTATAAACACAGCAGTTTTAAAACCAGACTCAAGGGGCTAGAGAGGTGGCTGAGTGGTTAAAGAACACTAGTTCCCTTCCAGAGGACTTGGTTCAATTCCCAGAACCTACATCGTGACTCATAACTGCCTGTAACTCCAGTTCCAGGGAATCTGATGTTCTTTTCTGGCTCTATTGACACTGGACATGCATGTGGTATACACATATGCATGCTGGTAAACACTGATCCACATAATATAAAAATAAATTAAAATAAATTAAAGAAAGCCAGTATATAATTCCACTTATAAGGAAGGTATCTACACTAATGAAAATCACAGAGAAAGAATGTAGAATAGTAGTTTTATACAACCCTAAAAGGCAGGAAGACCAAAGACTCCAACCCAACCTGGGCTATATGTCTAGTCTACATAAATAAATTTCAAGATGATATTTTTACATTGTATCTATTTTACCACCATTAAGAGTCCTCTACCACGTAATATACATATCACATGTTCAATAACTCTTAACCCTTTCAGTTACACTTGATGGAGGCTAGGTATGTGAAGGAATGCATTAGAATAAGAAACAAAATTTCATGTGATGGTGTGTGCCTATATTCACAGTGCTAGGCAGAAGGTAAGATAGTAAAACCCTCAAAATAAGAGAGAAAAATGAACACAGACACACACACACAGATATATGTTGCAAGAGATCCCCAAAACTTTTGGAATTTCCTCCATGCTACAATTTTGTCTTTTTGCTGACCATGAGATATGCTAATGAGGCGATGTGTCTAAAAAGGTTCAAGGTAGAATATGAGCACTTGGGAGGTGGGATCAGGAAGACCAGGGTTCAAGGTCATCCTTACTTACAGAACAAGATTGAAATCAGCACCGATTACATGAGACGCTGTCTCAAAAGGGGTAAAAATGGAGCTGGGTTGACAGAAGAATCAATAGAAGTTTCAGTCTTACATCCCGTGGTGATTTGAACAAGAATGGCTCCCATAGGCTCATATATTTGAATGCTGAGTCACCAGGGAGTGGAACTCTTTGAAAGGATTAAAAGAATTAGAAGATGTGGCCTTGTTGGAAGAAGCTTGTCACTGGGAGTGGGCTTTGAGGTTTCAAAAGCCGAAGTCAAGCCCAGGCATGCTCTCTCTCTCTCCTTGTGGATCAGGTTAGCGCTCAGCTGTATCTCCAGCACCATGTTTGCGTTCCTGCTGCCAGGCTCCCCAACACAATGACAGTGGCCAATGACACCATCAGTCATGTCTACACTGCAGAACCTTGCTTGGGGAGGATCAGGTTGCTGAATACAGAGGTGATAGGGAATCTATACAACTCCCCAAAAACATGCTGTGCATCTTCCCATCTGGTTGTTTCTCAGCTGGATCCTTTACAACAAATTGGCACATGCAAATAAAGTGTTTCTTCAAGTTCTGTGCTCTTCTAGCAAATTACAGAGCCTAAGGAGGGCCGGTAAAAACCTGTCTCATAGGAAGCCAGTGAGAACGAAAGGCCTCTGCTGGCTGCTGACCATACTGGGGGAATGAAGAGGCTTCCGGGACTGAGCCTTCTCCTGTGGAGTCTACATCAAAAGTGAATTGCTCGACACCTACTGGATGTACAGAGAGCAGAACAATCTTGGTGTGGCACAGTCCCATATTTTGGTATTAGAAGTAGAAACAGCATACACACACACACACACACACACACACACACACACACACGCATGTGCACCTACACAGAGACACACATGACATGACAGTAGGAGGAAGACTTATTGAGAAGATGATAAAGGGGTTAATACAATCAAAATTCATTATACACATGTGTGAAAAATAAAAATAAAGAAGAGAAAACAGATGTGGTCCATATTAGAGAAAGGAAATAATAAAATAAATACATATGTTTCTTTAGGCTTGCTTTGTTTTTGTTTTTTTGTTTTTTTTGAGACAGGGTTTCTCTGTAGCTTTGGAGCCTGTCCTGGAACTAGCTCTTGTAGACCAGGCTGCCTCGAACTCACAGAGATCCTCCTGCCTCTGCCTCCTGAGTTCTAGGATTAAAGGCGTGCACCACCACTACCTGGCAGGCTTGATATTTAATTGGCAGGCAAGATATATATACATAAGACAATTAAAAAATAAAGGTAACTAAATTGCAATATAGGACCAAATGTGGGGAAAGGAAATAACAGAGAAATGGTTAAGAATTGCTGAATAAGACCAGCTCTGGTAAAGTAGGTTTGTAATTTCAGTTTAGGGCAAGAGGATCACAAGTTGAAACCCAGCCTGAGCTACTGAGTAAACTCAAGGGTAGATCAGGCAACTTAGTGAGCCTACCGCAAAATAAAAAGCAAGGAAAAGGTTAGAGACATCGCCAGTGGTGGAGCAGGGGCCTGGGCATAACATCCTACTGCTAAACACACAACTTGATAAGGGCCACTGGGCCAGCAGGAGGACTGGAACTCAAGGAGAAAAAGCATCCGTAAAGTAGAGGATGGTGTGACAGCTCGGCCCAGGAAACAGATGCAGCTGACAGGTTTTCTAGGAAGCAGTGAGAAGGCAGTCATTTTCTAAAAACCGCAGCCATATTACCTTTCACGTTCCATTTGCCTAAGATGGTCATTTTTTATAGCTTCAATCAGTAAGTTAGTATGGGGATCATCCTACGAAAAGAAAATAGAAAAGGAAGTCAGAAATAAAAATTAAAAACTTAAGATTTCTAATCAATACCCCAGCAACTAGTTTTATACAATGGTGCATATGGCCAGGCAGTGGTGGCGCACGCCTTTAATCCCAACACTTGAGAGGCAGAGGCAGGCGGATCTCTGTGAGTCTGAGGCCAACCTGGTCTACAGAGTGAGTTCCAGGACAGTGAGGCTATTCAGAGAAACCCTGTCTCAAAACCCTCCCCCAAATATAATGATAATAAAATAAAATGGTGTGTAAATTAGCTTACTGTCCTTACATAGATCAGAACTTGGTTTTGTTCTGTTTTATGATTGCCTATCACACTCTCCATGGAACTAATATATATTCTGAGCAGTAGATAAAAGGGTCAGGCCAGAAAGAATACATTAAATACACAAAGCTAGGGTGGCTCGTATAAATATGTGACACTATAGATTGTAAACTCAAATCCAAAGGTGTTCATGGGTTAGCCACTGCTTAGATATTCCATGTAACTCCCCACTGAGAATGAAGACAAGGCTGGGGCTGAGAGAGTAACATGGTACCAACCGTGGAAGGTATGGCTTTAATTGCCAGCATCACCTAAACATACACTGATTTTTTTAAAACAATATACACCGTTTTCTCAGTATGAAAGTAATGCATAAAAAATCCATATTTATCCAGTACTATGTTCCAGGTATACTTTCAACATTTTATGTACATTGGGCATTTAACCCTCACAATCCTATAAGGCAGGTTATTACAACTGTCCCATTTTATATATAAAGGAACTGAGCTTCATAGCCCACATTCTCTTTACTAAGAACAATAATACCTTTACATTCTATCAAGAAAAAAAAATAATAAATAAATAAATAAATAAATAACTGAAAAATCTACTACCAGGAAAGAGGGAGGGAGGAAGGGAGAGAAAGAGAGAGAGAGAGAGAGACACACACACACACACAGAAAGAGAGAGAGAAAGAGAGCCTGTCTAGCCTGTCTACCTATATTAGTAAGCTCCAGATTTTGAGACTATCTCAAAAAATAAGGTGGAGAGCTACTGAAAAAGACACCCAACATTAACCTTTGGTCTTCATATCATAGGCACACACATGTATATATTCATATCCAGAGAGAGAGGGAGAATATGAAAATTTTCTGTTGGGTATGGTGAGCTATGCCTGCAATTCCAGCACTAAAGAGGTTGAGACAGGAGTATTCAGAGTTTTGAGGCCAGCCTAGACTACAGGATGAGTTTCAGGACAGCCAAATTTAAGAGACCCTCAAAAAATAAACAATGAAGTTCAACTCTATTAAACTGAAAAAATATACCACTTTGACCTTCAAATACAGGCAATTTCATATGGTTTGACTTAATGTAATAGAATGCTAACAATCTATGCATAAAAATCTGGAAATGGTTTTCAAAGTATTAAGAAAAACAAAGAAGAGGCGGGGAGGAAGAAAATAGGGAGGAGGAAGAATAAGAAACAACAACATCCAATTGTCCAGAAACTACTCTTTCTATTTTGGTATGTTTTCTCCCAGTTTCTCACATGTAAAATATGGACCTCTACCTCTTTACTTAACATTATATAATATCCCTTTGGGTCTTTAAAAACAAGACTTTCGCCGGTTGTGGTGGCGCACGCCAGTAGGATTTGCTGAAGGAGGCAGAGGCAGGAGGATCACGAGTTCGAGGCCAGCCTGGGCTACACATTTAAAAAAAAAAAACAAAAACAAAACAAGACTTTCCAGAGGCTGAGGGTGTCGAGGATATAGTTCAGTTGGTATAATGCTTGCCTGTGATCCATGAAGCCTTGAGTTCAATCCCAAGACTATGTAAGACTGGGCACAAGTGGCACATGCCTTTAATCACAGCATTTGGGAAGTGAAGTGAGGAAGTTCAAAATCATACTTAGCTACACAGCAAATTTGAGGCCAGCTTGGGATAGTGAGATCCTATGTCAAATAAAACAAAAACCAACCAACCAACCAAACAAACAAACAAAAAAATTTAGGTTCCATGGTAGATGGGCAGGGGTATATATAGCTCAGTGGCAGATCATAAGCGAAGTCTTAGATTCAATCCTCAGTACTACTGTTCTAGTTTGTTCCCTAGTGCTCTGATAAAAACACTGACCAAACAACCTTACGATATGGGAGTTATTATTTAGCTTGTAGCTTTAAGTTCATCACTAATGGACCCAGGGCAGGATGCTCAGGCAGGCAGGAGCCTGGTGTCAAGCAAGGGACAGACGTAAAAATCACAAAGAGCGCTCTTTCTGGCCTGCTCTTCATGGCTGCTCAGCCTCTTATAACAACCCAGGACTACCTGCCCAGAGGTGGCACTGCCCACAGATATCTGAGCCCTCCCACACCAAACCTTAATCAAGAAAACACCCGACAGACCCACCACAGGTCAGCCTGGTGGAAGCAGCTCCTCAGTTGAGGCTCCTTCTTCCCAGGTGCCCCTAGCTGTGTCAAGTTGACAAAAACTAACCAGGAAAAAAAAGTTCCACAGTCACATGGTCAAGGTGTAGTCAGATCTTATTTTTAATGATTTTTTAAAAAGCTTTGACTAAGATTGTACAGTTGGTTCTTTTGGGGGGACTTTATTTTTTTTAATTAAATTTTCTCATTCATTTTATGTACCAGTCAGTTTCCTCTCCCTCCTTTCCTCCTGCTCCTCCCCCACCTCCTATCTACCAGACCCCATCCACTCTTTCTCCATTCAGGAGGGGCAGGTCTCCCATGGGAGTCAACAAAGCGTGGCATATCAAGTTGAGGCAGGACCAAGTTCCTCCCCTACATCAAGGCTGGGCGAGGCATCCCTGCATGGGGAATGAGTTTCCAAAAGCCAGCTCATGCACCAGGGACACGTCCTGATCCCACTGCTAGGGGCCCCACAGAGAGTCCAAGCTACACAGCTGTGTCCCACATGTGTGGTCTGTTTTAATTATAACCTCTAACCCTAAGTCCCAGTCTCAACTAAAAGTAAATAGCAAATGAAATATATGAACTGCCTGCTGGGAAACTCAAGACATTCCCATTTGCTCGTTTCCAGGGACAGACAAGCAGAAGAGCCAAGTGACTGCCATTCTCATACTCACACTTGGGGAGATGTATTTATCATCTTCATCAATTTCTAACGGAACAGCAATTAATTTTTGGAATGCCTTCTTCATTTTTTCTCGGTCTCCAACAGCGAAGCAGCTGAGAATGAGGTTGAAGGCCGCCTTCAGGTTCGGGGCCGCGCTCATGATGTGCTCGAATGAGCTGATAGCGTCTGAATATTGACCAGTCTTTATGAATGTGACCCCAATGTTCTGCATTATTTTAATCCTAAACAAGGAGAAACAGGTCAGTCTGAAAGGTCTGAACTAATATGACATTCAAGTTATTGCACTTCCTTTTTTCTTTTTTTAAAATTTTATTTAATTAAAAAAATTATTTAATTTAAATTTATTTTAAATTTTAAATAGCATAACAGACAGATCACAACATTGAATGATTTCAGCCATATTTACACTTGTGGAATAATAAGTACATATTTAAGTCATTTCTAGTACCTGAAAAGGAAACCTGTGCTACAAACAGTTGTTCCCCATCCTCACAGTCAGCACTGGGCCACTCATCTACTTTCTGTCTCTCTGCTTTTTCTAGTTATTGTCTATAAACAGAGCCATATGAAGTATCAGGTCCATCCCCCTGACACAATCCTGAGGTTCCTCTATACTGTAGTATTGATGCTTCACTTCTTAAAAAAAAATCACTAAATAGAATTCTATGGTATAGATATACATCATTTTATTTTTTTGAAACAGGGTTTCACTATGTAGCCCTGGCTGGCTTAATGGCTTGGGACTCTATGTAGACCAAGCTGCCCTCAAACTCATAGAGATCTGTTCGCCTCTGCTTCCAGAATAGAGATGTGTCCCACAACGTTGACCTGGCCTTTCCATGTTTTCTTACCTACTGCCTACTTGGTGGAAATGGGTTACTTCTACTTTTTTGATACTATGATTAATGCTAATATGAACATTTACATTCAAGCCTTTGAAATAATGTAAATTTTCATTTCTTCTAGGTATATACCCAGGAATAGAATTGTTGGCCTTTTAAAACACTGTCTGCCTTGAAAAGTAGCTGTACCATTTCACATATCCAGTGCATGAGATTTCTAATGTCTCAGCGTCTGCATCAGTAATCGTCACTGTCAGTCCTTTAGGGCCATTCTGGTGGATATGGTTCCACCTCACTTACAAGTGTATCCAAACACAACCCCATTGCTGATTCATAACTAGCTGACTGGATAAGAATCACTCATTCATGGTATTCTTTTTGTTTAGAATGCAATCTACCTCAAGTCCTTGGTAGTTACTGCCTTGGCTAAATTACTATAGTACCCACTGCCTCAGTTATTATTAAGCATGTAATGTATGCCCCTAAATTACATTTTCCAGAAATGCTCAAATTCTTGGTGTTGCCGGGTTAAAGTTGTTTCTGGAGCAGTAGTTCCCAACCTGTGAGTAGCGACCCCAACTACTCACACCCTGACCAGGATTTTCATATCAGAGATCCTGCATATCAGATATTTACATTATGATTCACAACAGAAGCAAAATCAGTTATGAAGGAGCAATGAAATAGTTTCATGGTTGGGGTCACCATGACATGAGAAGTTGTATAAGAGGCTGCAGCATTAGGAAGGCTGAGAACCACTGCTCTAGAGTACTCTGTAAATTAGGTGACATTTGCTAAAAAGTAGCATCTACAAATAAGGCACCAAATATGAAATATCGCCTATGCCTAGGGAACTTTAAGCCAATAAATATACTATTTCTGTTCTTGAATATTGGAGGAGTAGAAGATACCCTGACTTCTCCACCTTTTCCACTCCACAGTCTCAAACAGTAGGAAGAGTGTGCGCTGTGGCCCACTCTACTGCCATGACTGCTGTAGGGCTGTGCTGGCATGAAGCTATATAATGTTTCTAACAGCTGCATGGTTAGTTTAGTTTTATTTTTCTTGGTCAAGTACTATTCCTTTAACCTTTAATTTGCCAATATGTGAGATATGCAAATAGTCACAAGTGAACAGAGCAAAACTCCATATCTGAAACATGAATCTATACCTCCCATCTACAAACAGTTCGAAACGTTCAGTCCAATGACAGCAAACCACAAGCCATCTTGTTCCTGAAAAGACACTTAAGCTTTATAGTCACCAGGTTCCACACTTACCTCATTTCTTTATGGACACTTGGGATCTGATCTAAGGCCATTCGGTAGAACTTAATGGCTTTGGAGTAATTCCTCTGCTTTAAATAAATATTTCCCATATTCACTTTCAATCTCCCTAATTAAAAAAATGAGGGTAAACATTCTTATGTTTGTACTTTTCCTATGATATTTTAGATAATCTTAGTTTATATTCTCTAAAGCTTTTTTTCCAAGTTAGGATGCTTTAAATGCTTTTTATTGTGTGTGTATGTGTGCAGGTCGGAGGAAAACTCATGCAAGCTGGTTCCCTCCTGCCACTTCTAGGATCTGGAGATTAAACTCAGGTCATTAGCCATAGGTACAAGTATGTCTACTATTGAGTAAATGTGCTGGCCCAGTTAGAAGTTTTAGAGATAAAATTCTAACATCAAAACAGTACACCCTTGTCATATGTTCATACACTTAAGTATGGAGAAATGGAACTTCTTGAAAACATGGTTAGGCACTTACAAACTGAAGTGCATTATGCTAAGAAAAACACACGCCAGGAGAGCTAGTTCAAGGGTAAGAGCGCTGGCTGTGCAAGCCTGAGGAGCTGATTCCATCTGGGAAGATCGAGGGGAAGAAAAGAACAGATTCCTGAGAGCTGTCCTCTGGCTCTACACACACACCATAATATTCATGTACACACTATACACACTTTAAAAAGGGATATAAGACATTTGTAAATTACTCAATAATGGCTCATAATTTTAATGTTATTAAAGGAAATGATACTCTGACAAACTTTAATATAACAAAAACTACACAATATAAATATACAATTGTCTTATGGGAACACAGTCACTTAATGAAAGAAATGTTGCATTTGGTTGGCATGGCTCCTTCTTCTTAAGAGGATGCAGTATTTGTGGTTGTGTTTTGAGGCAGGGTCTCACTATGTAGCCCTGGCTGTCCTAGAGCTCCTTATACAGATCAGGTAGCCTTGAACTCAAGAGATCCACCTGCCTCTGCCTCACCAGTGCTGGGATTAAAAGCAAGCATCACCTTGCCCAGCTTGGAATATATCTTGTGTTTGGTACTAGGCAGTTTATTTCATGTCAACTGCATTTATTCCTATATATGTATGTTTTTTCATACATGGTATCTTTAAGCAGGACACCACATCATAAATAACAATTTACTTAAAGCATGGATCATTTTATTATAAGAAAACAAAGTGAGGAAATGAAATTAACACTACAAAAGAACTACATATCTGTGAAATGTTGGTTATATACACCTACCTGCATTGCTGAACATCTTATTTTTCACTATCACTTGGTATGTGTTCAGTGCTTCTGCATACATTTCATTGGCTGAATACTGACTGGCCAAGTTGAAGAGAACCTAGGAAAGAAACACTATAAAAAGCCAGATAATGACCGCCCTTGGTCCTATTCACTTGCGCTCATTCTAGAGGTTAAAACACTTGAACAAAGCTGTGTCCCAAGATATCCAGCCAAGCCTGTAAACCTACTTTGTGTTACAAGTAAAGAGAACTCAGGTGATGGAGGGCTGACCTCTAAACTTCACTTTATTTTCTTTGTATTCTTATTTTAATTTGTAGTGCTTAACCATTCAGTGATTTTAGGAAGACCCACAAAGAATAAATGTGCTTTGCTAATGCTACTGGTAGAAAAAGAAAACGATTATTTAGTTCTCCTTACAAGTAGAAATAAAAAATTACATAGAAATAGCTTAAACCCTAAAGCATATCAGAGAAGGATTTGTATAACAAAAGTTTTTTCTGAGACAGGGTCTCACTATGTAGCCCAGGCTGGCCTGAAACTATCTATGTAGACTAAGCTGCTCCAGCTCACAGAGATCTGCCTGTTTCAGCTTCCTGAATGTTGGGGTTAAAGGCATGGGCCTATATCTAATATTTTTAACATTTCAGATGTTCCTTTTTTATTTATTTGACATATAAGACTCAGTCCACTAAAAATCCACTCTTTTAAAAGCAGTATAAATAAATATCAAGGAAGAATCTTTTCAGTATTAAAAACATTTTGTTAGAAACTAAAGAAAAGCATTGATTTTCCCACTAGCTTCACATATTTACTGGCTCAAAAATCAACATCAGCACCTCATTAAGATAACCCTGGTGTTTAGCCGGGCGGTGGGGGCGCACACCTTTAATCCCAGCACTCAGGAGGGAGAGGCAGGCAGATCTCTGTGAGTTCGAGGCCAGCCTGCTCTACAGGAGTTAGTTCCAGGACAGACTCTAAAACCACAGTGAAACCCTGTCTCAAAAAACCAAAAAAAAAAAAAAAAAAAGGATAATCCTGGTGTAACATAAATACTAAGACTGTCTGAAAAATTGAGGCATAAGAACGTGGGCTTACAATTGAGGACTGGGAACGCAGCTCATGGTGAGGCACCTACGCCGCACGCATGAGGCCCTAGGTTTAATTTCCATCACCAATAAAAACAACTGAACAATTAAACAAAAGAAATCTTTTTTCCCTCTAAGACAGGGTTTCTATGTGTAATAGCTCTGCCTGTCCTGGAACTCACTCTGTAGATCAGGCTGGGCTCGAACTCATAGAAATCCACCTGCCTCTGCCTCCTAAGTGCTGGGATTAAAGGCGTGAGCCATCGCTGCCCAGCTAAACAAAAGAACTCTTATGCAAACCAAAGACAAGAGTGTTTCATGGACTAAATATAGTAGCCTAATGCTGGATACAGAAGAAAGAATCAAATTAAACAAGGCAAAAACAAAAAGAGCAGGAAAAGCAAAGAAAAGGAAGAGGACTAGCCAATGGGTACCCAGTTAGTTACAGTAAGAAGTTATGGCATAGCTGGGCATGATGGCACATGCCTATAATCCCAGCACATGGGAGCCTGAGGCAGGAGGATTAGAAATTTGAGGTCAGCCTGGGCTATGTAGTAAGAATGTGTCTCAACAAAAGACACATTTTTAGTGTGATGTATTATTTTACACTAAGAGAACCACGTATTTTTAAAAGCTAGAAAAAAGGAATTGGAATGCTCTTAATAAATGATCAATGTTTGAAGAGATAGATATACTTGATTTAAGTATATCTTAATCATTTGTCAAATTATCACATGGAACCTGTGGTGGTTTACACAAGAATGGCCCTTATGTATCTGAATGCTTGGTCCATAACTGGTGGAAGGATTTAGGAGGTGTGACTTAGTTGGGAGAGGTGTGTCACTGGGGGTGGGTTTTGAGGTCTAAAAAGCTCACATCGTTCACAGTAAGTTTTTTCTCTCTCTGCCTTATGGTTTGTTGATCCAAATGTTACCTTTCAACTACTTCTCCAGCGCCATGCCTACCTGCCTGCTGCTATGCTCCTTGCCATGATGGTCATGAACCAACCCTCTGAAACTGTGAGCCCAAATTAAATGCTTTCTTTTATAAGTTGCCCTGGTCATGGTCTATTGTCACAGCAATAGAAAGGCACTAAGATAGCACCCTGTAAGTCTGAACAAATTTTATGATTTGGTGAAAAATCTTTTTCTAAATGCAACAAGAGGGCTAGGGATGTATGTGACAGAACACTGGACTGGCATATACAATGCCCTGGGTTTTATCCTTATCACTGGAGAAACAAAAAAACAAAACAGACAAAAATGGAGAGACTTGGAATGGAGAGATCCTGGTAAACATATAGTACTCACCAGGCACATCGATACTTACAGAATATGTTAAATCCAAGTTGATATTTTCTGGAGTTATAACTTGCTCTCGTTGCCTCACCAGGACTCTCTCTTTTCTTCCTGCATCTTTTGCCTTTTCTAAGGCCTGAAATCAGATTTATAGTTGGTTAAGACAGACTGATGCCTTCATCAATATTCATGCATCTATACGATGCGTGACTGAATTCATCTTCCACCTCAGATTCCTGAATGCCCCTTTGTAGCCTCATACAAAATTCCCCAGAATATTGTTAAAATGGTATTCTGAAATATAGAACTGTTTTTCTGGAAAAGGGTATATTTATTGCAAGTTAACACTGTGCCACCCTTTCCTGCTACCTTTTGGACTTGATTATGCCTATTTTATTCTTTTTCCCCTCCCAATTCCTAAGTGTTTTGAGTATTTTAATTCAATATTAAAAAGTAGAGACTTGGATGGATTTTGTTTGGTGTTGGAGATATTCAAAATTCAATAAACTATGAGATAATTATGGCCTAATAGTACAAGAAATGAACCAAACCCTAGTCCTCTGCAAGAGCAGCGAGTGCTCTTAACCCCTGAGCCATCTGACCAGTCCAACATTGACACTGATCTTTTTAAAGTAGAAACATTCTGTGTAGTACTCCCGAAACTCAGCTACCATGACTCCTGATACACACTGTGTGCTATAGAGAACTATTTCCCCTTTTCACTGAGACAGGATCTCACTGGAGCCAAGAATGGCCTGGAACTCATGATCCTCCTGCCTGTCCAATTTCACCTTCTGAAAATATCTCTTACAGACTAACAGACTAGAACTTTTGCTGGACTTCACAGCCAGCATTAATGATACCTTGAAGTCATTAAAACTTTAGACTGCTACCCTACTGTGTAGTTAAACTACTTGCTGAAGAACCTGCCTTTAAGAGAACAATGTAACAACCAACCTTTCTTTCTTTGGGCTTCCCATGTAATCAACTTTTACAACCTAAGCTAATGCATATTTGCAATCTTAAGCTATGTTCTCTTCCACACCCCTGACCCAGACAATGCATGTGTACCATGTGCTGAAAGAAACAAATACAGAAACTGAAAGCAACTTCCCAAAGTCTACAACAAGGCTGAAAGCAACTGTTGTGGATATTGGTCTACAGACAATAATTTGAATAGTACTATTGCTGTCTGGGTCAGCTGGGATCAGTTGTAGCCAGAGACTTAATCCCATGTAAAACTCTGCTAAAGATTTCTATAAAGAATCCCATTCCTTCCCCCATATGATACTTTCTGTGCTGTCTAGTACATGCAGGTGAAGTCCTTCATGAGGGATAGACACACAGAGATGTCACAGATTCAGACTCATGCAACAGACAGAGAATATGGACAGAAGACACGGGGAATGTGAAGCAGAGAATTCCAATCTGAACGCAATCTTGGTTAAACAACTCTAAGGGGAAGGAAGGGCTTTTATTTCTTAATGCATTATTGGTAACTTGGGAGTTAATCACTAATGAATTTAATATGCACATTAAAAAGCAGATGAAATCCTGAAAGGTAAACCAAGATTTATGGTTTACTTTTAGAACAAACAAACAAACAAACAAAAAAGGCCGGTGAGGTTTTGATGAGAAGACAGAACTTAGGAAACTGAGCATGGCAGCATTCAGAAGATGAAAACGGACAGGCAGGAGGACCATGAGTTCCAGGCCACTCTTGGCTCCAGTGAGATCCTGTCCCAGTGAAAAGGGGAAATAGTTCTCTATAGCACACAGTGTGTATCAGGAGTTATGGTAGCTGAGTTTTGGAAGTACTACACAGAATGTTTCTACTTTAAAAAGATCAGTGTCAATGTTGGACTGGACAGATGGCTCAGGGGTTAAGAGCACTCGTTGCTTTTGCACAGGACTAGGGTTTGGTTCCCAGCACCCACATGGCAGTTCCAACAATCTGTAACTCATGTTCCAGGGGATCTAACACATTTTCTGGCCTCTACAGGGACTGCACACATACGATTTACATATACACATACAGGCAAAACATTCATAAACATAAAATATTAATAAATCTTTGAAAAACAATGCCAAAAATTGTAAAATTACCCAATTGTGGTATCAGAATTTGTAAAGCAAAGTTCTCAAATAATTGCCTTAGTCAAAGCCTAAGGCCAGTCAATAGCAAAAAGAAAATGTGCACATGTATGTGCGTATCTAAAAGTAGATACAGACATCAACACATATGTCATAAGCCAAATTTTCCAGCTTATGAACGCACCAGTTTTAAGTCCCCACAGCTGTTGGCAATACAGCTCTCTTCTACCAGCTCGTTCACTTTCTTCTCCAGCTGTCTGATCTTTTCTTCTGGGCTGTTGAGAAAACAGTGGGTGTCGTTTAAACCATTCAACCACTAAAATCTACACCACAAGTTACTTTTGGACATTTCCTAGTAACACCATTAAGCTTTAAAGCTAGATTTCAAATTAAGATATACATGGAACTGCAAAGCAAAAACCACCACTGTTGTGCTTAATAATTACATTAGCGAATTAGTCATAATAAATAAACATGAAAGTAAAATGAACATTTATTTAGCACCAAGTGTAATAATCACACACTGAACTAAGCGTGCCACCCTAACAACATCAATTACTTCTCATAACACACTTGATGTGAGAACTGCAATTATATTTTACTGAAAGATAGAGAAAGTTTTGCTCAAGAGCACAAAGTTGGCAAGTAATAGAGGCAGGATCTGGACCAGGCAGGCACACTGCATTGCTGCTCTGGAAAGAAGTGGCTGTATTTTTAGATCCTATGAAAAAATGAAAACTTCCCCTGTGGCTAGGAAAACGAAAGCTTATAAGAGAGATTTAAGATTATTTATAAACTTAAGAATGTCATAAAGAAAATGTCTAATGAGATTAAATAGTTTAAAAACCTGGCTCCTGGGCCCTGTGGTAGCACATTCCTTTAATGCCAGAACTTGGGCAGCAGAGGAAGGCAGATCTATGACTTAGAGGCTCCCGTGGTTTACATAAAGCATTCCATGCCAGACAAGGCTACATAGTTCAGATCCTGTCTCAAAAACACTAAGCAAACAAACAAAATCCCAAACAGCCAACGAGGTTCCTTATGGGTGTGGTCACTGGTAGGTCGACCATGTTCCAATAAATGGCTCATATCTATGCAGCAGTGGACTATAAAAAATATTTAAAAGATATTAAGTTGTTGAAAGGTGGTTTAGAAGTGTATCTAAGAGGAACTGGTGGAGGAGTGAGTAAGTATATATGATCAGAATACATTGTATGCATGTATGCAATTATCAAAGAATAAAAATATTGTATTAATTTAAAAAGCCTTGATTTTATTAAGCACAAATTATCCTGGACCTGTAGATAGAGCTCAGTTGTAGAACAATTCAATTGCTGGGCATGTGCAAGGTCCTATTCAATTTCTAGTAACACACACACACACACACACACACACAATTAAAAAAATTGCCAAAGCAGTCACATTTTAAAATAATGTTAATGTTGATTTGCTACCACTTTCCTCCAGGAAAAGAGTATAACTCTATATATGTACATTGATACCTAAATAAAATCCCACTGAAGTTACATCCAAGTGCTGCAAGATATTTGATATTTGATTACACTGTGTAAAGATATGTCACTAATTGGTTTAATAAAAAGTTAAACCGCCAATAGCTAGGCAGGAGGGATAGCCGGGACTTCTGGACAGAGAGAGTTCTGGGAAGCAGAAAGGGGAAGTTGCCAGCTTGGTGTAGAAGGAGCAAACATGCAGGAGGAGAAGTAAAGGCATAAGTCACGTGGCAGCATGTAGATGAATCGCAATGGGTTAATTTAAGTTATAAGAGCTAGTGGGACAAGTCTAAGCTACAGGCTTAGGATCTTTTATAATTAATAATAAGTCTCCATGTCATTTTTTGTGAGCTGGTGGCCCAAAGAAAAATCCACCTACAATCAAGTAGATAACTCTCTTAATTCACTACAAATGGACTTTTTAAAAGAATACAGTACAGTTCAGTTTTATCTATAGACTCCTATTCTGTGGGAGACTAAGACTATGCATGTTAGTAGTCAATAAAGAGCTTTAAAATTCAAACTGAGCAACAGCATAACATGGAAACTTTTATTAAAAAATAGTGAGGGATTGGAGAGATGGTTCAGTGGCTAAGAGCACTAACTGCTCTTCCAGAAGACCAGGGTTCAATTCCCAACACCCACAGGATAGCTCACAAGCATCTGTAAAACCAGTTCTAGGGGATTTGATGTCCTTTTATGGCCTCTGTTGACACCAGGTTTGCATGTGGTACACAGACATAAATGCAGACAAAACACTTATATATTTAAAATAGAAAGAAATTTAAAAGTTTATAGGTTTACAGTGAAGTTTATATATACTCAACTTTTCTGAAACACTCCAATAAATGTTTTTTATTTTGTTTTGATTTTCAGAAAGGGTTTCTCTGTGTAGTCCTGGCTGTCTTGCAACTCATTTGTAAGACCAGGCTGGCCTTGAACACAAAGATTCACCTGCCTCTGCCTCCTCAGTGCTAGAGTTAAAGGCGTGTGCTACCACCATCCAGCTCCAATAAATGTCTTTAAATGTTACTTATAGATTGATATTAAACCAAAACATTAATAAAAAAATTTTAGCTAAAAATCTGTAGGAAAATTTTAAGAAGACACTCAAAGTAACTTATGCCCTAATAAATACCAATGAAATAAAACGGATATGCAAACACTGTTAGGTATCTGACAAGTGCCTGCTAGCCAGTACAGATCCCAAGCTAGTATAGAGCACCTTCCTCTCCCTCATGGCAGAGAGAGCTGCCAAGATCTTAGCTTTGTTGAAAGGGACTGAAATCTTGGAGCTTTCAGCTGCTAAACTTCTCAATTACATGTTATTTTGAGCTCTCTACACTCTCTGGGCATCATACGGATAAGCAGGCTCTTGGGAAAAGCCAAATAAGTGCTGATGTTATTGAGCAGTAAAATCAGCCACACCAGAAGGGCCCTTCCTCCAGAACTCACACTGTGTAACACAATAAATGTTCTAATTATGTGTATATGTTTCCAGATTTTTATTCTTTGTGAGCAGTAAAAAACAGCCTAAATTACATTACTACTTAAGTAATGCCTCACTAGCTTGGACACAAAATAAACTGGTCATCTATAGAGGTTAGTCAAAAGGGAACTTACATAACATACACAATAGCCCTAAGTGCAGTGTTTAAGACTTACAATTTTAAACAATAGGAGGGACTGGGGATGCAGTGTAGTAGGTGCTCGCTGGCACGTATTAGGTTCTGGGTTGAACCTTCAGCATCACAAAGCCAACCAATCACACACACACACACACACACACACACACACACACGCACACCTGTGGGTGCACACTCACACTCTCACACACAGTAACTAACAATGTGCACCCCAGAACTTGACAAACTGAGTTTGAATCTTAGCCGCACCCTTCATCAGCCTCAGCAGGTGAAGTCCCTGGGCTCCTTCTCTCAACCTGTGATAGCAATTGCTCCATTTTCATGTGTGAAGCTCCTCAGTGCCCGCACACAGGAAACGCGCTAACTGCCAGCTGCTCTTCATGTGCAGTGTGTGCATCAAGGGCCACAGGCAGCGTGAGTACACAGCGAGAGATCACAGCGTGTGAACCCGGAAGCTTTCGGTTTCTGTCTAGATAACTATAAAGAGTTAATTCTCTAGAAAACGCAGTGCTCAGACTAAGGCTGTGGCTTGGTGATAAAGCTCATGTATAGCAAATGCAAGGTCCTGGGTTGACGCCAGCACCACACACATATACAAAATTAAACTGCTCAGTAAATAATATGGCAAACTAACTCACTATTTTTCTTTTAAATTTTCTTTGAAAAACACCCTTTTAAAAATAACATACCATTTATAATCCTGTTTGGCCTTCAAGAGAATTCCTACTCATGAAAGTTAATCACAACTTCAGTCAACTAACAGCCCAGTGAAATTGCACGATTTCACATGTCTATTCCTAGATTTTTATTTCTCTGCTAAGTTCAAGAATTGGGGATGAAGTCTCATCAGCATGCTGCTCACACAAGCTTAAATTATCTAGAAAAGAAAAGCATGCAGCAGCAGGAGCAGCAGCAGAAGGCCTTACCTACCTATCTTCGTTTTTGGCTTCCAAAGGAGGAGCAGGGCCCCTGGACTGGCCAAGGGGATCAAACGCAGAGCCTGAAACACAATTCAAGAGCTTAAGTTTATGATCCAGCAAAGTTGAAGAGAATCTTGTACACAATAAATTATCATTTATTATGTGGTATAAGTTCAATAGGCAAAACACTTATCACACATAAATATTTCATGAAAATTGTTAAGTTTTTTTTGTTTTTGGTTTTTTTTTTCTTTTTGAGAAAGTGTTTCTTGGGCTGGAGATGGCTCAGAGGTTAAGAGCACTGACTGCTCTTCCAGAGGTCCTGAGTTCAATTCCCAGCAACCACATGGTGGCTCACAGCCATCTATAATGAGATCTGGTATCCTCTTCTGGCATGCAGGCATACATGAAAGGAATGTTGTATACATAATAAATAAATCTTTAAAAAAAAAAAAAAGAGAAAGTGTTTCTCTATATAACAACCCTAGCTATCTTAGAACTACCTCTTGGAGATCAGGCTGGCCTGGAACTCACAGAGATCTGCCTCTGCCTCCTGAGCTCTGGGATTAAAGGTGTGCACCACCACTGCCAGCCTGTTAAGATTTTTAATACACATGAAACAATAAAGAAAACTTACAGATTAACAAACAAAAATAGATTTCTCTCTCCGTGTTTATTTTCTTCCTTCATAGGTCTGTATTTCTAGTGTGAATTCTAAATTATCAAGTATGTAAGGAATAACCTGGGATTAACTTTCTAATTTTTCTTACTTTCTTCCTTCATAGGTCTGTATTTCTAATGTGAATTCTAAATTATCAAGTATGTAAGGAATAACCCGGGATTAACTTTCTAATTTTTCTTACTGGTATGATGAACACTAATTTTTGTTGGTTTTATTTTTAATTATTTAAGCTATATATTTAAAGAATATTTCCACCTTTCGTTTTTAAGATCAAATTTTAACTTATACAAACCATATTTGAGGTGCATACTTCAACACATTTGACAAGTTACAGTGGTGTAACCACCACCCCACGTGAGCTACAGTACAGTGTCACCAGCCCTTTCCTCTTGGTCATCTGTTTGAGCAGGCTTTCCACATGTAGCCCGGGCTAGAGACCATGTGGACACGTTTAGTGTCCAAGTACTGGGGTTACAGGTATGAACCACCACAGTCAGCTTACCCCATTCTTTCTCAATGGTACCAAAAATCATGGTGCATCTTGTCATCAATGGCATGTTTGAATGGTGCAACTTGTCATCAATGGCATGTTTGGCTTATTTAAAATGGAAGTGACATGCACACACAGTGACGGGAGCAGGTGCTGGGGAAATGAACCAACCTCTCAAAGCTGACTTGGAAAAGCCAGCTGCTCTCACTGCCGTCATGGGTCGAGCAACTCCATCCTTCAAAGAACAAGAATCATTTAAAACTTATTATGAATAAGAACTATACTTATGGACATCTCTGCACATAATGCACCCTGTTGCTTAGTCGCTCCCCTCTAAAATTTCAATGCCTTGACCCAGCTAGTCTCCTCTTGGCTATTAAAGGACTAACTAGCTTATCTGTAAGCTGCTCCTGTGCTTCTGGCTGACCTCCCATATGCTACAAGAGAGTCCATGGAAATTGCTGTACAGGGTAGCACAGGAGAACGAGTTCCAGATACTCCAGAATAGCAAAGCATCGGTCTATGTCGACTCCAGCAGGCTCTCGCTTGAGAGTGCAGCATACCAATCCCAAGAAAGTGTGCTTCTGAAGATTCACGGCAGCCCAAATGTTACCCCACAGTGTAAAGGTGTTACTACATAAGTAACATCTTTGCTAGAATTGTTAAAATACAAGAAGAGGAAAAAACTTTGGGGATAAAGTCTAAGTCACAAAATAAACCACAAGGCAGACATACCTGAATAGTCCCTGTCATTGGTCTTCCCATTGATGACGCCAGGGATGTCTTAGACTGATAAACAAAAGAGCAAGTTAAACCGAGTCCTAAACAGCTGCCTGGAACTTTACAAATCAAACTGCAGGCATTTCTCTTAATTTTTTTTCTTTACTCTATCTACCCATAACATAATTTTTCCCATCTGTCTTTTAATAGTGTGGGATCAATTTGAAAAACTCTTAAACGGGGTCAGCAAACAACCACCCATCTGCCTTGTGAATATGGTTTTACTGGACTACAGCAAAGCCCCACCCATTTACACACTGCCTGTGGCTGCTTTTGTATTACAAACACCACTGCATGGATACTTGTAACAAAGACCATTTGATCTGCAAAACAGAAAATATCTGTCCCTTCACCTCCTTTTACTGAGAAGCAAGACCAAATGTAACTCCATCCTCAGGTTTCCTGTACGAGGCTGCTTTCCTACTCCTGTAAAGGCATGCTGTGAAGGCAAATGCTCTGGACCTCTGAGCTGTGAAGCCATTTTGCTGACCTTAGAGTACATGATCATAAAGATTTTAGAAAGCTTCCCCACTTCAGTCTTGCATTTTTCTGCCATTCTTTCTTATTTCATGTAAGTCAGAACATACTTAGGTAAGTTAAACAAGATTAAAAGGATGACTACTCCTAGGGAGTTTAGAGACTATTTTCTCCAAACAGTGGAGAAGATAAAACCCAGACATACATCCCTGAAACATTATCTTAAATTTCATCTTATCATTGATTAAGTTCTCATAAACACTGTTATGTTTATATAACATCTAGCTTCATGTAGAACTCATGAATAGAATGTATACAAGAGTCGGTTATATTATGTAAGAAACAGAAATCAATCAACAAACAAGGTCCACAAATAGAAGAGGGCAATAAAATACAATTGTGCAAAAATCAAACTTACCAAATATTCAAAGCTATTACTCAAATTAGACTTTTTAATATGTATAACTATATATCTGGGTCATGACTTGACGAAGCCCAAAGTATTTACAACTGTTGCATATGAACTTACATATATTTTAAGAAGCATCTTAATATTTTCCACAAGAACCTACCCCATATCCAGTGGCTATGGGTCTGCTGACTGCTGTGCTTGGTATTTTAGCAGTTACCTTGGGGAGGAAAAGGGGCATTGTCAGCAGTACTCAGATCATACTATGTACTAAAAAATGCAGAGACTCGGTGCTAAAGAAATGTTGTATTTGGTGGCCCTCCCCCAGGGAAGAGCACACCAACCGGCTGTCTGATGCCAAATGGTCACACATGCAAATAACACTATATGGACTGAGCAGGTTATATTTAGGAATATATATATATATACACACACACACACATACATACATACATATATGCATGCAATAACAATGAAAAAGGAGTCCATGAATTTGAAGGAGAATGGGGAGGGGTATACGGAAGGGTTTGGAGGGAAGGGAGAAAATGTAATTACAACCTCAAAGAGAGAGAGAGAGAGAGAGAAATGTCATATTTAGAATGATTGCTTAAATACAGGGGAGTTTAGTTACTGAATGTGCTAGAAAGAGACTCAATCTGAAATTCATTTTAAAGGAAAGGGACTTTGGGGTGACCTGAGATCCTAACAAGTAAGTTCAGTTTCTATGCTCGCATCCACCACTCATTTAATGCATGCTACATACTACATGCATGCATGCTGTGGTACTACAGCCACAGAACCCAACAACAAATGCAGGCTCTGGAGTCTACAGGATTGGAATCCCAGTTCTCCCTCACTATATTTACTATCTTTGAGACCAAATTTCTTCAGCTTTTAAGTAAAAAAGGATATTGAATACAAAGGATACAAATATCACATCATACAATTGGAGCTAGAATCAAAAGGGAGCACGTGAAAGTGTCCTCAGCAGGTTAGTTGCTGGACATAACTGACTATCATTCAAAAAGGGATTCTATTTCTTGCTATTCTGGACTGTTTTACCATGTATTCCTACTGAGAACAACTAAAAAAGGCTGAGACAAAATTGTTTGTTTAAAGGCAAGTTTGGGCTGGGCAGTGATGGTGCACACCTTTAATCCCAGCACTCAGGAGGCAGAGGCAGGTGAATCCCTGAGTTTGAGGCCAGCCTGGTCTACAGGGTGAGTTCCAAGACAGCCAGGACTACACAGAGAAACCCTGTCTCAAAAAATCAAAACAAAAAAACCCCAAAAAACTAAGTTTGCATTGGTCTGATGCCTCGGTGGGTAAAAACACTTGTCAGGCAAACCAGGAGACCTGGTTTGATGTAAGGAGAAAAACAACTCCCAAAAGTAGTCTTCTGACCAAACGATACGTGCACACTGCCCACACCTGCTAGACACCACACACATACACACATGCATACATACACGCATAACACACACACACACACAGTAAATTCTGTCTGCGTGCATTTGAACTATTAAAGTAAGACATAAAGTCCTACTATAGGAAGAAAAAGAGCCCTCGTAGGTCTTTTTGGTTTTTTTCTAATGATTTATTTTTATTTTATGTGCATTGGTGTTTTGCCTGCATGTACGTTTGTGTAAGGGTGTCAGATCTCTTGGAACTGGAGTTATAGACAGTACTGAACTGTCATGTGAATGCTGGGAACTGAACCTCAGGACCTCTGGAAGAGCAGCCATCTCTCCAGCCCCAGGACAGTTTTTGGTCCTCAAGGCATCTTTCCATTCCAAGGCAAGGCTGCAAAGCTGAGCAGAGCTCTGACATTCAAACTGAGGCAACAAGTGCTGGAAGAGAGGGCCTGTCAGGGAGACAGCCTGGTAATCGTCCAGACTAGTGGGTCATCTCAGAAGCCTATACACTGGGGGCTGGAGAGATGGTTCAGTGGTTAAGAGCACTGGCTGCTCTTCCAGAGGTCCTGAGTTCGATTCCCAGCAACCACATGGTGGCTCACAACCATCTGTGATGAGATCTGGTGCCCTCTTCTGGCGTGTGGGCATACATAGAGGCAAAATGTTGTATACATAATAAATAAATAAATCTTTAAAAAAAAAAAAAGAGGCCTATACACTAAGGCCAAAAGGCAAATAGAGAGGCAAACAAATGGAAAGCTATCAAGAAGGCATTCATACAGTGGAAATACCAGACAGGCACAGCCATGCTTAGAGCATGCAGGCCATACTTAGAGCATGCAGGGAGTCAAAACACAACACCAGCAGCTTTAGCAGAAAACTGGGAACAGTGGAAAAGTAATGAGCCAACGTGGTGCTGCACACCCACGATCCTGGCTGGCACAGGAGCAAGTTCAAAGTCAGTCTGGCCTACATGGTGAGACTCTGTCTCCAAAACAAAACCAAAAAACACAAATAGGTGGCAATTACAGTTCTGAAAACAATGCAAAATTCTGCTGTTGTTTGGAACTGGTAAAACTATGTGAGCATTCGTAAATTAAAGCAGACCATTCAAGAAAGAAAGAACGCCCTTTCAACATTCAAAAGGAAGAAGTTGAGCCTTTATCTTACACCATACACATAAAATTACAAAACCTACAAATTTCCTGGAAAAAAATATAGAAGAAAGTTTGCAGCCTTAGCCTTGGCAATGATTTCTAGGACATGACACCAAAAGTATAAGCAATAAGGCAGACACACACAACCGCATCGAGTCAAAAGTTTTTGGGTACCAGAGAATATAATCAACATGAAAACAGCCCACAGAATGGGAGGAAAACTTTTGCAAATCACGGATCTGAAAGAGATCAACAGAAACTATAATGGTGAACCTAGAAGAACATTTACGAAGTAAAGTGATGTGCCACACCCAACACGCTGATACTGCGTGACTCCACCGTAGGAGGGGTCTAGTAGTCAAGGGTATAGAAACAAAAACCTGAGTGGGAGCTACTGAGTGCTGGGGAAGGAAAAGCTGGTGGGGGGCATTATTTAATGGGCAGGAGTCTTAAATCTGCAAGGAGGCCATTCTGAAGCACTGTCTCACAACAGCATAAGCAAACTTAGCACTACTAGGCTGCACACGAGTACATGTAAATGATTATGATGGTGAATTTTATCACATGATTTCTATAGCTTTATTTTTAAATTGCTTACTGGAGGTCTTCTGCCATGACTGGTTCTCACCGCTTGCTGAAAACCCGTGTCATTCTCCAACTCCTAAAATAAAAAGACAAATTCAAGTAAACATGACAAAATTTAAACTCTTCTGATTTCTATCCAAGACCCTTTATAATTCATCTTACCCCGAATAGAGACTCCTGTCTTCAAATTCTACACTTCCCATCCCCCCAAAAGCAAGGTTCCTTCTACCCCTCTGGAATCTTGGGAAACATCTTTTTGCCAAAAGCTCAGCCAAAGTAGAATAATTAATTATGTTGGTGAGTGCCTCTGACCGCGTGCATCACAGGAAAATCCTCGGTGTTTATGACTGAGAACTGTGTACTTATTCAACATCATTTGAAATAAGCAAAGCCCCCTAAAAGAGGGTGGTGCTGCCACACGGCTACCCAGCAGAAAGTCAAGGACACATCTTTTCCTCCTCCTTTCTCCATTGTAGTTGGAAGAATGAGATTCAAATCTTTCTCTTCCCCTCTCTCCTCATCCCCTCCCCCTCCTTTCTTGCTCTTCCCCCTCTCCCCTCCCTTCGCTTACATTCCAGGATCACACTCCTGTCCCTACCTAAGGAAGCTGCAGGATAGAAAGGGCCACAGTCTCTACAAGCAAGAAGGCAAATATTTTCTCTTGTTCATTTTCTGTTTGTCCATGTGAAAAGAAGAAACTTGTACTGCAGGTGGGAACCAGCATCTCCACTGAAATAAGCTTTTCTGTCTCTTGATCTGTACTTAATTTCCCCCAAGGAAGTCTGAGGAAAGGCCTGCTAGTCAAGGTAGGATATACATGTTCCTGAGTTACATGGCAACCCGTCTTACCAATTACCCATATTCTAGGCAGTTCTTACTTCCGCTTCTGGAATAACTTCAGATACACTGAACTCACCTCACTCTTGCCTTTGATTTTACTTCAGTCTGCTTCTGAAAAGCATATTTGCTTCTGTGGTCTGGACGTGGCTTCTGCTCCAGAGATTTAAGGATAGAGGCTCAGCCCTCAGCGTGGTAATGTAGACAAATGAATAATCTTTACACGGTTGGGCCAAGCAGTGAGATTATTGTGGTTCCCAAGCTCAGACATGACTAATACGGTTTCTGAGAGAATGGGGTGTTGTAAGAGTAAGATGTCCCTCTTCACTATGGCTGTCTGTCTCACCTGTGACTTGTCTCTCCTATAGACACTTCCTCATCATGATGCCACTTACCATGCTAATGGTAATATAGCCAGGTCATAGTTATATTAAATATGATATTGACAAGGATGAATTGATACAACTGTCCAGTCTTGGATGTTCAGCCCCCAAACTGTGGCCTAGGTATTTTGGGTTTTTTTTTTAAAAGATTTATTTATTTATTAAGTATACAGTGGTGTGCTTGCCTGTGGGCCAGAAGAGGGAACCAGACCTTATTACAGATGGTTGTGAGCCACCATGTGGTTGCTGGAAATTGAACTCAGGACCTTTGGAAGAGCAAGCAGTGCTCTTAACCTCTGAGCCATCTCTCCAGCTCAGTATTTTGGTTTTCTACGTGGTTCCTAGATTCAGGTATTTTGTTATAAAACATTTTAAAAATAAATATAGGCAATGCATTTAAAATAGTCACTATCAATTAACTAGAAAAAAATTAGGAAAATCAAAACTGAATATCTAGATAATCAGGATGCTAGTCCAATAAACTCTAGAACATGATTTTATCATACATAAGATATATGTGATAAATGTATAAATATATATATCATACATCACATACAATATATATGCTTCATACTTACAACTTCATATCAAACATACATAATTAAATGTAATACAACTCTGTTGCAAAGAGGCCCAATCTGTAGTAATGAGGGGCTCGGGCTGCGTTCCCGGCGCAGGGCCCCTTGTTCTGTCCCGCCCTGGCACCCAGTGCGTACCGGAAATAATTACACGGAAACTGTATTCATTTAAATACTGCCTGGCCCATTAGCTCTAGCCTCTTATTGGCTAACTCTCACATATTTGTTTAACCCATTTCTAATAATCTGTCTATCACCATGAGTTGTGGCTTACCGGGAAAGATTCAGCGTGTCTGACCTGGCAGGCTTCATGGCGGGCTACTCTCCCTAACTCTGTCCCCTTCCCAGCATTCTGTTCTCTTTATCCTGTCTATCTAAGTCCTGCCCTATCAGAAGGCCAAGGCAGTTTCTTTATTAACCAATAAAAGCAACCCAAATACAGAAGGACCCTCCTACACCACAACTCTTAGTCAAAAAACTGGAAACTTCTATGTGAGTCTAAAGTCAAAGTCAGTCACCACCATAACTGATCTTTTGACAAAAAGATGTCTCTTAAGATTCCTAAACTAGTAGTAAAAAACGGGCAACAAAGAAATTTAACTAAAGCAACAAGTTTTAAATAGTGGCCAATCAATGTTTTACTTACAAAGAATAAATACCACTCTTAACTTTTTCTTTGTGCCTTAATTACCAACCCGCATATAAACTTTAAGCCAGAAGAGGGCATCAGATACCCACAAGAGAAGGTTGTGAGCCACCCTGTGGTTGCTGGGAATTGAACTCAGAACCTCTGGAGTGCTCATAGTCACTGAGCCATCTCTCCAGTCCCGCAACAAAATTATTAACAGTAATTTTCCCTCTATTTCAATTTCATTTCTTAATTTCCTTCTAAAATACATGCATAACAAGAGAAAATAACTACATGGCATTTAGAAATTAGAGTACCGCAGAGGTGGTTTTCACTAAGATTCTTGAAGCTAATGCTGGAGACTGAACTCAGGGCCTTGTGCATGCCAGGCAAGCACTCTGTCAGCTGAGCTGTATTCCCAGCCCTATGGTCCTTGGGGACCATAGACAACCTTGTATGTCAACACATCCCAAATTAGAGAGTAGAGACTGGAAAAGCAAAACAAACTGAGGCTGGAGAGATGGCTCGCTTGCTGTTCTTGTAGAGGACCTGCGTTTGGTTCCCAGCACCACGGCTCACAACTGTCTGTAGCTCCAGTTCTAGAGGAGCTGATGTCCTCTTCTGACCTTTGCAGGCACCAGACAAACACATGGTGCACATAAATACATGCAGGCAACACTCATACACATAAACCAATCAAAACTGATCTTAGAGATCTCTGGGTTATCCAAGTCTTTCACTTCTGCCGATAGCTAGTGCTGAAGAGTCCAAGGGCACAGCTACCCTGGTTCAGTGACATGAGCTTCCTTTCTCATGACTGTCCCTTCTGCTGCAGCCACTGTCATGGAAGGAATGATGAGGTTCTTCATGAAATACTTTCCTACTTTTAATACTTTACTTAATCTGAAGCACATAAAAAGTAACAATCAATTACACCCCAAATCCTCATGAACCAGCTGAATTGACTAACAAAAGAACAATATAAAAAATGTTTTTACCTCAGTATCATAGGCTGGATTGTAGTCATTGAAACCGGAATAAAGGTCGTCCTCATCTGTTTCTGGTGCCAGGTGCACATTTTCCATCATCTGTGCCTATTGAAAAATCCACAGTATAAAAGTGTTACTGGTATAAGAATTCACTTTTCAGACACTGGGAACTGAACCCAGAGCCTCATACATGCTAAGCATGTGACAAGCCACACCCAGACTAAGAAACAATTCTTAGTTCAAGCAAGTATAAGTCAAATTCATTCATATTTTACGGCATGTTTTTTTTTTCTAAATTCCCCAAACTATCAAAACACATATCTACTACCCTCATTTCGTATTTGTTCCACATCTTCTATGTGCATGACAGGCAACGAGAGAGGTTAAAATCAAGTACAGAGGCCGGGCGGTGGTGGCGCACACCTTTAATCCCAGCACTCAGGAGGCAGAGGCAGGCGGATCTCTGTGAGTTTGAGGCCAGCCTGGTCTACAAGAGCTAGTTCTAGGACAGGCTCCAAAGCTACAGAGAAACCCCATCTCAAAAAACAAAAAAAAAAAACAAAACAAACAAACAAAAAAAATCAAGTACAGAAAAAACGCAATAATCAATTAAAATGTAAGGCAAAAATCATAATATCCCTAGCATTAGTGCTAATTATAAAGACCAACAACACACAAGGTCAGCAAGGATGGAGGGCAACCAGAATACCTATACATCATTAGTGGGAGCATAAAATATTATGACTGTGCAAAAAAGTCTGCTGCTTCATACTATTAACCTTTTATGACCTAGAAATTCTACTCTAGAATAATTTTGTAACAGAAATGAAAACGTGCACCAAAATATTAATGTAAGAATGCTTATAGCAATGTTATTTATTTATTTATTGGTTTCTCGAGATAGGGTTTCTCTGTAGCTTTGGAGGCTGTCCTGGAACTAGCTCTTATAGACCAAGCTGGTCTCAAACTCAGAGAGATCAGCCTGCCTCTGCCTCCTGAGTGTTGGGATTAAAAGTGTGCGCCACCATCACCCCGCTTCAGTTCTTCTTTGAAATTTTATATCAAAAGAAAAAAATCTAAACAAATGTCCAAACATAAGGCACATGTGGTATATTTAAGGGAAAGTTTAATGTCTGTAATTTACTTTGAAAAGCACAAAAAGAAGGTAGGTGTGTGTATACACATATGTGTGTGTGTGTGTGTGTGTGTGTGTGTGTATATGAGAGAGAGAGAGAGGTGGCTATAAAAAAGAATAAAGAAGTGTAGAAAATGATGGGAGGCACCAGGTAGCAAGCAGAGTCACTGTAAGAAGGTGCACGGTTGGAAGTCTTCATAATAAAAGCGGAGAAAGATGAAAGGGAGGCAGAAAAACATGGCAATATTAGGCGGACTTGAAGAAAAACTGTGTGGTTACTGCACACATACACTCTGACTGTGCTAACTACGTGAGTGTCTGGGAAAGGGCTCAAAATGTTGCTGAGATCAAGTAGGTGTTTCAGGAAAACTGGGAGTGGTGCTGAGGAAGGCAGTCAAGAAATGCAGCAGTGAACTGCAGTATCTATTCAACTTGCATCCTAGGCGTGCTAGCAAATTCCAAAGAAAATTCCATTGACTCTTACTGTTTGGCATAATACCAAATTTATGTGGCTTCTCAGAACTTTCTGAATACTAAAATACTGCTTTGTGGACTCGTGTACTATAAATGTCCCCCACTCCAGTTTAAATTGCATTTCTTTCACTTTCTACAGATTTCTCCTGGACGCTTAAGTTTTTGTTTCATTGGTTTTTCATGGGATCTTTTTCCAGTGGGGCCTCCTCTGCTTAGGAAGAGCTTGCTTCTCTTAAATAAAGATCACCTCAATGTGACAAGGGAGCTTAGGCATGGGTTAACCCAACCATGGACTTCGGGAAGTTCAGCAGTGCACCTTAGGGGCTTTACCTGTGCATGTTCAATAACCAGAGAACCCTTCACTTCAGGGGCCAGTAAAATGGTCCAGCAGATAAACGTGCTTGCCACATAAGCACGGTGACCCGAGCTCCATCCCCAGGAGGCAGGGGAAACAGACTTCACAAAGCTGTCTGACCACCACAGATGCACTTGGCATGCACCACCCCTCACCCTCACCATGCACTCACAATAATCAACAAACCAACCAACCTCTGATTCAGCATTCTTTATCATGTGAAGCAAAAACTCAGCACTTGATTTGGGCCACCGACTGGGTGTCAAGTTCACTGCTTGATCTAGGCACACCTACCAGCTCCACCATTATGTCCCCAAATTGCTTCTATACACTGACTCTTTCAAATACTTGGTGGCTTTTTTTTGTTTTGTTTTGTTTTTTTATATGCCTACCTTTGATGACCTGGCCAGTTTCACAAGTTTTTTTTTGTTTTGTTGCATTGTCTGTTTGGTGGGAGTTGGTTGTTTTCTGTTTGTTTTATTCTTTTTTGAGATGTAACCCAGGCTGGCCTAGAACCAATTATATACACCAGGCTGGCTTCAAACTCCCCAAAATCTGCCTGGTTTGGCCTCCCAAGTGCTTGAACTAAAGACATGTGCTACCATGCCCAATAGAACACTCAGCTTTGAATCTCTTGTGTAGCTGTGAAGCATTTCTGGGTCAATGTAATAGTGAACCATCATCACTGTTTACTTCAGCTCTCTTAAAAGAGCAAGACTCTCCCTTTTAGTGCATGGTGGCACTCGAAGGAAATAGATGTTGAAGACTCAGAATTTCAAGATCAGCTTAGCTACGTAGCAAGTTAGAGGCCAGCTTAGATCTCAATAAATAAAGTATATTATTGGGTTTCAGTATATCCAAAAGGTGTACAACCATCACTGCTATCCAATTCCAGAACATTTTCTTCATCCTATAAAAACAAAAACCTGAGGCTCTTTAGCAATTATGCCCCATCTCTTCTTTTTTCCAGCCCCTCAAAGCCACTCAACAATGTCCTGCCTTTTTTCCCCCCCAGGGTTTCTCTGTAGCTTTGGAGCCTGTCCTGAAACTAGCTTTTGTAGACCAGACTGGCCTCGAACTCACAGAGATCCGCCTGCCTCTGCCTCCCGAGTGCTGGGATTAAAGGTGTGCACCGAGACGCACCCAGCTGCCGACTCTGGAGACTAGATTCTGTGGCTGGGGGGAGGGAGGGAAGACGTTAGGAGTCCCCAGAGTGCACTACAAGAAGGCATCGCACCATTCTCGAAGGCACCCAAAGCAGTCCCGGGACTGCTTGGCATTGGCACCACACGTGTCTTTCAGCCATTCTCGGAAGAGGTCTTCATCTTTCTTTAGCACCAGAAACTGGCCAAGAACCACATAAGCCTTATCAAAGCCCCTTTCCTCCAGCTTCTTCCCCAGGACTTCACCAATCCCGGCCAGGCTCCCCACTGGCTTTTCCTCCTTGGGCTCGGCCTCGAAGTCTTGGTGCTTTTGGGTTTAACCGGCAGCTCCAGCTCTAGTAACAGCTGCTCGCGCCACTCGGCTGCTCCCGCCAATACCTCAAGCTACTAGCTTTTTTTTTTTTTATTAAAGATTTATTTATTTATTATGTACACAGCATTCGGCCTCCATGTATGCCTGCAGGTGAGAAGAGGGCACCAGATCTCATTACAGATGGTTGTGAGCCACTAGGTGGTTGCTGGGAATTGAACTCAGGACCTCTGGAAGAGCAGTCAGTGCTCTTAACCTCTGAGCCATCTCTTCATCCCCTCCTTTTCTTTTGTTAAAGATTTATTTATTTATTATTGAGAATTTTTATGAATAACCCTGTTATGAATGTTTAAATACAAGTTTTTGCATGAATACGCTTTCCTTTTTAAACTTAGGTGTCTGTGTTGGGAGCTGGCTAACATAGATGCTGGAAACTGAACTCAGGTCCTCTGGAAAAGCAGCGAATGCTTACACTACTGAGCCATCTCTCGAGCCTTAGTTGAGTGTATGCTCAATTCTCCTGGGTATTTATACACCAAGGTATGGAATTGCTGGGTCATATAGGAACTCTGTTAGCTTCTGGAACAACCACCCATTTTCTGAGCAGAGTGATAAAATATTATACCATCCTAATCGATGCCACTGTTTTTTCCATATACACACTGTACAGGCCACCTGCCCATTAGCCACACAGCAGCTATCTCAGTTGTCCAGTTAACTGTTCTGGTATTGCAGGCCTTGTTTTTCCTTATCTTTGGTCCCAAAGCACAAGAACAGAGCTGTTGGCAATTCAAACATGCCAAAGAGAAGCCGGGAAGTATTGTCTTTAAGTACCAACTCATTTTATTAAAGAAGATTGAATACAGAACAAAAAAATTTAGAGAAACAGAACATACATTACTTTCATTACAGTATACTATAATAACTTTCCATTTTACTATTGCTGTTAATCTTTTACAGTGCCTAATTTATAATTTAAGTTTTATCATAGGTATATATGTATCCAAAAAAACAAGCTTGAATTTTGCAGGAAAATGGATGGAACTAGAAAACATTATTTTGAGTGAGGTAAGACACAGAAAGACAATTATCACATGTACTCACTCATAGGTGGTTTTTAAACATAAAGCCAAGAAAACCAGTCTACAAACCACAATCCCAGAGAACTTAGACAACAATGTGGACACTAAGAGAGACTTACATAGATCTAATCTACATGGGAAGTAGAAAGTATAAAAAGACAAGATCTCCTGAGTAAATTGGGAGCATGGGGACCTTGGGGGAGGACTGAAGAGGGGAGGGGAGCAGAGAAAAATGTATAGCTCAATAAATATCATGGAAAAACAAAACAAAAAGACAAAACAAAACAAAAAAACCCAGCAAGGCCAGGCATGGTGATGCATACCTTTGATCATTCAAAAGGCAAAAGCAGGGGGATCTCTGTGAGTTCAAGGCCAGCCTGGTCTACAAAGCAAGTTCCAGAACAGCCAGAGCTGTTACACAGAGAAACCTTGTCCTGAAAAACTAAAAAACAATACAAAACAAAAAGTGTATGGAGGGTTCAGTGTGATATGAAGGGTCTTTTACTACATCCTCTACACACAAGAGGGAAATACTGTGCTAAACAGGGTCTCTCAAACCTGAGCATGTTCCAGAAGTTTAAAGGTTTGTTCATTTCAGATAGCTGCTCTCCAGCCATTTATGCTTCTGATTCAGGAAATCCTAAGGAGATCCTTTGATGTCTTAGAACATAAATTTATTGGAATTTCTTTGGAATGGGAGTGTTTTTGTTTCTGAGACAGGGTCTTATGTAGCCTAGCCTGGTCTTGAAAGCATTACATAGCCAAGGCTAGCCCTGAACTCCTGCTTCTACCTCTCAAGAGCTAGGGTGAGAGATATGAGTTATTCTGCCCAGTCAGAACATGAATTTCTTTTTGCAGTATAGTTGTTCCTGCATGTGAGTACACACGTGTGCGTTTGTTGCATGTGTTGTGGGTATGGTTATTCTTGCTTGCATGTGTAGACTCATGGGTATGTGTGCCTGTGAAGGGGAGAGGTCACCCTGTGGTGTCATCATCTTCAGGCACTGCCTACCTTGGTTTTTGAGACAAGCTCTCTCACTGGGCCCTGGATCAGATTCAGCCAAGCTGGCTGAGCAGTGAGCAGCACAAGTCCTCCAGTTTTCACTTTTCCAAAGCTGAGATTACAAGCATGTACCAGCGACTACACTACAGTTTTAAAGTGGGATGCTGGGATCAACTCAGGTTCTCATGCTTTTGCAGCAAGAACTTTACACACAGAGCCATCTCCCCAGTCCTAGATTCCAAACAGGATCCAAGTGATGCTGATGCTGCTAGTCCAGGGACCACACAGTTTTTTTGTTTTTGTTTATTTGTTTGTTTGTTTTGTTTTGTTTTGGATTTTCAAGACAGGGTTTCTCTGTAGCTTTGGGACCTGACCTGGAACTAGCTCTTGTAGGCCAGGCTGGTCTTGAACTCACAGAGATCTGCCTGTCTCTGCTTCCCAGTACTGGAATTAAAGGCGAGCACCACTACCGCCCAGCTGGGAACACACTTTCAGAATCACATGCTGAAGAATTTCCTGCTTACAAACCTTTCTGACGTCCATTTAGTTTATTCATAAGGCATTGAAACAATCAGCTTTTAAAACTAGACCTCCTTTCTTCTGGGTTACAACCAGATTTAAACACATAGGCACACACTCACACCTCGGAGACCTATCACATCATAGATAGCTGAACAGATCAATACTGGAATACACTAATTTTAAAGATGTGAAAAGCAAGGTTAGGAAAGATTAAGTGGATTAATTACTCTTTACAAACAACCATGAATGGCTAACAAATAGTACAACTCAGGGCTTATAGATTTTCGAAAATAATTTGGGATACTGTCATTTTGATATTGCCAATGAAAGTTTTGCATGGGAAAGTTCTATATATTTCTACCGTGATAGACCGTCCACACTCAAATGTCAATTGTAGTTTCTCCAAAACTCATAATCAGAGTAGAGAATAAAAAATCTATAAAGAGCAAAAGCAGAGCCAGGCAGTAGTGACTCACGCCTTTAATCCCAGCACTCGGGATGCAGAGGCAGGCTGATCTCTGTGAGTTCGAGGCCAGCCTGGTCTACAGAGGTAGTTCCAAGACAGCCAGGGCTGTTACACCATAAAACTCTGTCTTGAACCACCCCCCACCTCAAAAAAAAAAAGCAGTGGAATTTTAGGCGTAGAAAGAATCTTGGTTAGTAATCAGAGAAATGCAAATCAAAACTACTCTGAGATTCCATCTTACACCTGTAAGAATGGCCAAGATCAAAAACACTGATGACAACTTATGCTGGAGAGGTTGTGGGGAAAAGGGAACACTTCTGCATTGCTGGTGGAAATGCAAGCTGGTACAACCCCTATGGATGTCAGTGTGGCGATTTCTCAGAAAATTAGGAAACAACCTTCCTCAAGACCCAGTAATACCACTTTTGGGTATATATCCAAAGGATGCTCAATCGTGCCACAAAGACATGTGCTCAACTATGTTCATAGCAGCTTTGTTTGTCATAGCCAGAACCTGGAAACAACCTAAATGCCCCTCGATGGAAGAATGGATAAAAAAAAAAAAAGTGGTACATTTACACAATGGAGTACTACACAGCAGAAAAAAATAACAACAGCTTGAATTTTGCAGGAAAATGGATGGAACTAGAAAACATTATTTTGAGTGAGGTAAGACACAGAAAGACAATTATCACATATACTCATTCATAGGTGGTTTTTAAACATAAAGCCAAGAAAACCAGTCTACAAACCACAATCCCAGAGAACTTAGACAACAATGTGGACACTAAGAGAGACTTACATAGATCTAATCTACATGGGAAGTAGAAAGTATAAAAAGACAAGATCTCCTGAGTAAATTGGGAGCATGGGGACCTTGGGGGAGGATTGAAGAGGGGAGGAGAGAGGCAGAGAGGGGAGCTGAGAAAAATGTAGAGCTCAATAAATATCAATTAAAAAAAAAGAATCTTGGGAAACCAGTAGGTAGACTCAGCCATCTTTATCTGTGCATCCTTGGATTCAACCAACTGCAAACTGAAAATACCTGGGAAAAAAATTATCTTTACTGAGCATAGACATTTTTCTTTTAGTTTTTCCTTTTCACTATTTCCTGAACAATTTAGCATAAAAATTATTTATGTAGCAATGAATATCTAAGATGACAGAGTGGGAAAATGGCTTAGAAACAATGCAAATATCATACCACCTTATATGTGACTGAGCACCTGAAAAGTTTGGTATCCCAGGAAAGTCTAGAACCAACCCCTAGAGGATATGCTTTTATCTTTGTGAGACTGTGTTTAATGCTTTCTTTTCTGTACTTCTGTTTTCAATCCTGATTACTAGGGAATTTCAAAGGTTGACCTGATGAAATATTCGCTGTTACCCACTGTGAAACTCTGAAAGTTTCACTGGTGCTACAGCATCGCCAAGTCGTGTCAGTTTGGCCCGGGTCGCCACCCCTGAAGAAGCAGGGATATCCACCCGCTGATGAGAAGCACTAACAAAGTACAAAGTGTTGGCTACGGAAGCGCATTCGCCAGAGCGTGGCTGGGGCGCCACCAGCCCGCCTGTCCTCGCGACCCCGCCGGCCGCTCACGCACCGAGCAGGTAGCAGGGCAGCAGGGCGGGCGGCCACGAGGATCCGGGCCCTTCTCCTACCTCGCGCCGAGGGGAGCAGGCTGACCGCGAGTGGGCTCGGGGAAGACGCGACGCCTGAGCCTCCGCAGGCCAGAGCTGGACGCCCAGCCGTTGCCAGGCGCGAATCCAAGGAAGCCGCTCCCACAGTCCTCTGCGCCGCCTAGGCGAGCCGGAAGCTCAGGACCGGAAGTGCAGGGCTGCCGGGAACTGTGGACCGGGGAGTCGTCCGAGCTACTGTAGTGTTTCTCGGGCTTTGTCGCTGGCCTGGAGTTGCCAAGTACGCTGGGGTAATCACAGAAGGAAACAAGGGTCGTGCGACCCTCGAAGCAACCCCATTTCGAGAGCGGGCGACCAGAGCGTGATGGCCGGGTGAATGGAATGTGTCCAGGAGCCACCCACCACCCGCGGCTTGGGAACCTTGGCTGTTTTCTGTGGAACGTTGCGTAGAGATTGTATTCAAAATACGATAAATTGTCAGATGTGTCGGGGTTCTTTCTAAATAAATTTAGTCTGGAGAATTAATAAAAGCAATGTAATGCTAGGTGTGATGACGCACGTCTGTAATCCCATCACTTGGGAGGTGGAGACTGGACGATGGGAATACAAGGCCAGCAGGGCGACGCAAGACCTTGTCTTAATAGCAAAATAATGTTTCCTGCCGGGCAGTGGTGGCGCACGCCTTTAATCCAAGCACTCGGGAGGCAGAGGCAGGCGGATCTTTGTGAGTTCGAGGCCAGCCTGGTCTACAAGAGCTAGTTCTAGGACAGGCTCCAAAGCTACAGAGAAACCCTGTCTCGAAAAAAAATAAATAAATAATGTTTCCCTCCAGAACAAAAGCCGAGCATGTTGACTTGAAGTCCGTTATAAAGACCGAGGTTTCCTAACCTTGAATTGCTCGGTTGTGTCAGAAAGTCATTGCATATGTAGCATCCACCTTAGCCATCACGGTACACATGGAGATGGGTATAGAAGATAAACTGTTAGGTTGATCAGGCTCAGATTACTTGGTATGCCTTGGAGATTAAAGCCTTTCATTCTGATCCAAGTGTTTTGTACCAGCATTCAGAAGGCAACAGTGTTAAGCTAATGTGTTAGCTTGCAAGTAGGATAAATCCTACAGTTACTGACAGTAGCTGGCTACTGTGCATCACTTTGAGCAAATAGTCAATAATTATATGTTAAGTTAATTAGTGAATATCATAGAGCCCTTATTTCAAGTTCTGCACTTCAATACAGAAAGATAAAAAATATTAGAGTTCCACACTGCCTCTCAGTACCACCGCCTTTGGGACAAAGCTTCTAATACATGGACATTGGAGGGAAAACTGCCTCTACGCCACAGAAGTAATGAAGAGACTCAGGAAGCCAGACTATGAATAGGAAGAAACAAACAAGGCAGTGGGGTATGGTGAGGGCCTGAGGATAATTTGGGGTATCTTTTAGAGATTAGAGCATGCTAATGCTGTTGGAGATAAAACAGTAGAAAGAAGCTGAGGATGAAGGAGAGATGGCTGAGGATAAGGGAGCTAAAAAAATGGCAAAGACTAGAAAAATCAGTGAAGAAAGAAGCACGTGAACTGTTTTAATCTGGGGACTAGATTGACACCAGTGCTAATGAGTTTGTAGCTTTGTTTTTCTATCCCATAGTCTGGTGTTCTCATAGCCCCATCTTCTTCACTGAGCCTTCATTAGACATGGACAATAAAAGGCAGGCGGCAGGATTTGCCCAGGGTTGAACTTCTGTGGATAGTTGCAAGGAAAGGACAGAAGGGAATATGTTTTGATGATAGACATGAAGTTTAGTATAAATACTGAAGGAACTGAAGATGATAGAGCTATTAAATGGGGATGGGGTGGAAGAATCATCTTAGCAGTGCAGATGAGGGGTAAAGTGCTTGTCTCACAAGCCTGACAACCCAAGTTCCTTCCCAAGTACCTAGGCTGGAAGTAGAGAACCAACTACCGATAGTTGTCCTCTGATCACATGTGTGCTGTGGTACAAGTGTGTCTGCACTCACACATTACACAGTAATTGTAAAACAGAAATTCTTCTAAAAGTATGGATGAGGTTAGCACAGTTGCAATAGGATATCAACAGATTGGACGTTGGACTTTTTGAATTGGGGTGATGGAAGTGGGAAACAAGGTCTAACATTTGATGTACGGTATGGCCTGGTGGAAGCCATTTATAATGTGGAGTCCAAGGTTTGAAGTCACTAGAGTGGAAAAGTCCACTGCAAACCAGATATCAATGACTGAGGACAAACAAGGAGGAAGTTGGAATGGACTTAAAACAGCATTATGATGATCCAAAATGCATAGTGCAGAGGGTTTGCAAGAAAGCACCAAAATCATGGAGACATCGATGACTCCTATCTCTTGATTTGATGCTCTCTGGGAATAAGTTACTGTGATGGTTCAGGGAAGGTCCTTGCAAAACAGTTGTTTTTAACTAAGTCTCTATGATTCTATTTTAGCAATAAAGACTCTGGAGCCAGATGTTGTGGTAAAAACCTGCCAGCTCAGAGAGGCAGAGAATGCACCCAGCTGCTTCCTCCTCCGTTGTCATCCCAGAAAGAGAGCCTTCTCCAATGCAGTCTCAAACAAAAACTTTTCCAACTCAATGTCCCTCCTTTCTACTTCCTGTGTGTCCTTCTTTCCATTCTCCTGACTCCCTCTTACTCCCTATGGTTACTTCCTGTCGACTAGTTGTTGTTTTGCCTCTTGATCTTTCGAATGTTGTTTTTATTTGATCCTGTTAACAGTAAGCAGATAGCTCTTGATTAAAGGTGTGTGCTAGGACTGAGCCACACCACAACCAGAAACAGGTTTTTCCAGTAAATAATGCAATCTTGGGGTTCACAGTGTGATCAAATGTTCTGCAACAGAAGACAGCCATTTTTCTGTGAAAGATGGAGAAAGTAATCAGAAAAGAGATGGAAGATGTAGGGAATTTGCTAACCACAAACAGAAGTTCTAGTAGATTTCTGGAAAGATAGGACCAGAGTATTCTGCTAAGCAAAATGATTCTATCATTTCCATGGTGATCAAGCAGCAATGTGAGAAGAGGTGGATTTGGAGTCAACAGAATTCTAACAGAATTCTGCTATGACCTGAGGGTGAGGCTCAGTGGTTCTGGCAAATAGGTGACATTTCATTTATTGTCATCAGCTGGTGATTAGGCTACAGTTCACCTAAAGTGGATGGCTGCTGGGATCACATAAGCTCATTCATTTGGCAGAAGTTGGTGGGGTGGGGATGGGGGAGACGGTCATTTGGTTTTCTACATAACACTGACAGCTTCATGATTTGAGGGTCAGTGTAGGGCTGGCAAGATGGCTCAGAGGATAAGAGCGCTGGCTGCTCTTCCGAAGGTCCTGAGTTCAATTCCCAGCAACCACATGGTGGCCCATAACCATCTGTAATGAGATCTGGTGCCCTTTTCTGGCCCACAGGGATACATGCAGGCAGAATATTTAAAAAAAAAAGCCGGGCAGTGGTGGTGCCTTTAATCCCAGCACTCGGGAGGCAGAGGCAGGTGGATCTTTGTGAGTTCGAGACCAGCCTGGTCTACAAGAGCTAGTTCTAGGACAGGCTCCAAAGCTACAGAGAAACCCTGTCTTGAAAAAAACAAAAACAAAACAACAACAAAAAAAAGGGTCAGTGTACTTCAGGGTCTCAATAATCTGTAATGAAATATTCCTTTCCATGTGTTGTAAACAGAGACTGCTCATTTGTTTCCCGGCCGCTCAGACCCAAATACTAACACAGAGACTATATTAATTACAACACTGTTTGGCCAATAGCTTAGACATATTTCTAGCTAACTCTTATATGTTAAATTAACCCATTTGTATTAATCTGTATATTACCAAAAGGCTGTGGCCTACCGGTGAAGCTCTGGCTGGTGGCTGACATCTTTCTCCTTTGGCAGCTACATAGCATCTCTCTGACTCCACCTGCTTTCTCTCTGTATCTCTGTTTGTATTTCCCACCTGGCTGTACTCTACTAAGTCATTGGCCAAAACAGCTTCTTTAATAACTAATGGTAATAAAACCTATTCATAGCATACAGAGGGGAATCCCACATCATCTCCCCTTTTCTGTCTAAATAAAAAGTGAGGTTTTAACTTTAACATAGTAAAATTACATATAACAAAACAGTTCTCAAGCAAGAATTATAGTTATAATATTTAGCTCATTTACATTTGGTAAGTTAAGGACCCCAGAAGGATAGAATATCACCTAAGTAAACAGGACATGCATTGTAAGTGACTTCCAAAACTTTAGAATTGACAGAGACCTCCTGCTACCTGAACAGAACTGGACCCAAAGTTCTTTTGTAACATTGGGGCATCTATCTTTAGACTACAGGACTTTAGTATTTGGCAGAGTTTTCTATGAAGCAGGAAATTTGAAAGACTGTTTTGCATCTATTGGCAATTTGTCAGTCACTTTCTTCTGTATCCTTCAGAATATCTGGCAGGTTCCTTTTATGTAGCAGGAACCCTGAAGGACTGTCTCACCTTTAGACAAGTTCAGCAGTCACTTTTTAGTGGGTCATACATGTCCAGTTCATGCAGCATACCTTCAAGCAGTCCAGGCAAGAGCATTTTCTTGCCCAAATGGCTAACAAACTCCATAAGGAGCCTCTTTGATGCCCATCATCCTCTTGAAGTAGATTGGTGCTGCTTGGAGCAGATGCATCTCATTGTTATGAAAAATCCTAAGTTCTTAAAACATCTTAAATGCCATATTCTGTTAGTCTTTGAAAGAGTTGAAGCATATCTATCTATCTGTGAACATCTAGAAAACATAATTGGTACGACTACAAGCTTGACTATTATAGATGACTATCTATTAACCTGTATTTCTTAATTTTACATTGCATTTTTAAATGAGCTGTACAAACACAATACCTTAATCAAGAGCAGAAATATACATATAACAAAACTGACCTTAAATTTGTATCAATAAACCAGGATCCATACCAATGCAAAGTATTTATCTCTATAGCATATCCCCCTTTAAATGTAAATAAGCATTTATAAATAATCATTTAGGGAATTTGGGTTTGTTCTCTAAACTACTTCCTGCTGATTGGGGGTGCTGTTAATCAGGTTTTTCATGGGGTGTCCTGTGTGCTAGGTCCGTCTCAGCCAGCTGTCCTAAAGCTGTCATGGACATTGGACCACCTGGGCCATTGCTTCAGGGGGTCTTGTTTGATCAAACCACATTAATCTGGAAGGAATTCATGGCTTTCTATCCTCTGTAGAAACAGAAGTAGTACCTATCCTTAGGCCCAAATTTTGAAGTCAAGATACCTTTAAACTATATATTTTGGTTTAGCTTAGCAGACCAATGAAATGTCTCTCTGTACTTAGCTCATTCACAGTAAAAAAAAATTCAAAGAAAACACAATAATATGCATATTCCAGACTCTCTGTGTATTTTCCATCTTTACATGGCTTATTTTTCTTTACTCCTTTAATCTATGGCTGTCTATTCTCTGTCCCTTTAAAGACCTTCTTTTATTTTCTAGAATTATTTATTTCTTTTTATAACTGTCTATATATTTTTCTTCTCTCTTTCAAGACTACATATTTTTTTAAACACACAATGACCCTTTCAGAGGTTTATTTTTGTCTGAATTTGTCTTTATTGCATATTTGTAATCTTTTTCTGACCAGGAGTGCTTTAAAATGGTAAGCAGTGTGGTCGGAACAGCCCTGAATGCTGGCTTCACCTCTCTCAACCTTTCAATAGGACGAAGGTACCTTTACTACCAGCTCTGGGACTGCTGGATAGGAACCCCACTCACCACCTCAACTCTGGGAAGGAATGTGCAGCACATAAACCCTTTTCATCTGAGTAAAATTAAATCTGCCGTGCAGCACACTGTGCAGCCTGGACATATCTCTTTGTATGGCAGTGGGAATCTGCCGTGCTTTCCTGCTTATGCATGCGTAGCAGACCCGATCCAGCTATTTGCCCAGGTGGGGGTGCTGAGCAGCAGGCATGTTCTCAGCTATTTTCTTCCTAACCCCAAATGGGCATACAAGGACCCAAAGTAGATGGCAGGCCATGCGTGTTAGCCCCAGTCATTCAGGTGGAGACTGCTCATTTGTTTCCTGGCTGCCCAGCCCCAAAATATTACACAGAAACTGTATGAATTAAAACACTGATGGGCCAATAACTCAAGCTTATTTCTAGCTAGCTCTAACATCTTAAATTAACCCATTTCTATTAATCTGTGTATCACCATGAGGTTGTGGCCTACTGGTAAGGTTCTGGCTGGCAACTGGTATCTTTCTCCTTCAGCAGCCTCATGGCATTTCTCTGACTCTATCTACTTTCTGGATCTCTGTTTGGATTTCCCACCTGGCTGTACTCTACTAAGCCATTGGCCAAAACAGCTTCTTTAATAACCAATGGTGATAAAACATATTTACAATGTACAGAGGGGAATCCCACATAACTGTGTGAAGATGTGTCACTGTGATTGGTTTAATAAAGAACTGAATGGACAATAACTAGTCAGGAGGTGTTGCAGGTGAAATGCTTGTTCGTCCTGGCTTCCCAGAACCAAAATAACCACACAGAAACTATATTAATTAAATCACTGCTTGGCCCATTAGCTCTAGCTTCTTATTGGCTAACTCTTATATTAATTTAACCCATTTCTATTAATCTGTGTATTACCATGTGTCTGTGGCTTACCAGGTAAAGTTCCCAGCATCTATCTACAGCAGCTCCATGGCTTCTCACCAACTTTGCCTTCTTCCTCCCAGCATGCAGTCCAGTTTTCTCCACCTACCTAAATTCTGCCATATCAACAGTCCAAGGCAGTTTCTTTATTCATTAACCAATGAAAGCAACACATATACAGAAGGACCTCCCACAAAAGGAAGTATAGGCAAGGACCAGACATGCAGGAGGGAGGTAAAAGCCATGAGTCATGTGGTAACAGGTAGATGAATAGAAATGGGTTAATTTAAGAGCTAGTGGGACAAGCCTAAGCTATAGGCTGAGCTTTTATAATTAATAATAAGTTTCCATGTTGTTTTTTGTGAGCTGGTAACCCAAAGAAAACTATGTTTCCAGCAATCACTCTTCCTCTCTCCTTCCCCTTACAACTTGGAGGGCTTTGCATCCACCTTCCCTTGCCTATTCTGTTACCAGGATTTCCTGGCTACTTGCATGGCTTTCATTTTGGTCTTGCATCTTGCCCTCATGCAGCCGGTTCCACACTACCCTGAGGGATCATGCTTGTGTGAAAAAATTGATCACACCCCCTGCTCAGAACCTTCTGATGCCCCACACCTACAGCTGACCCTTGGCTCCTAGGCAAACTCTCAATTCCCCGGCGTACCTAGATGTCTAGGATGGTGTTACTGAGCCCTATGGTCTTACTCAGAATTCTTTGTTCCTGCTAATGGAAGCAGAAAAGGATGTGGGAGTAGTTTGTTTTTAAAGGCATCAGGTAGCTTGGTGAGTTGTTAGAGAGGCTAAGGCGCAAGGCTTGGAAGAACAGAGGCTCAATGAAGTGAGACGGCCAGATGGTGGCCCAGGAACCAGCTGCTTCTGTTACAGAGCCTCAGCCTACTCAAGGTAAGTTCTTATCCTACTCAGCCTGCTGCTGTGGGCAGTTTCTTTACCAAACACCTAACCACACAGCGTCTCCTACATGCCTGGCACTTTCTGCCTTGCTAATGACAGGGCTCCTTTGTGGGTACTGTTGGCCTTTCTCACCATCTTGGCTTTTGCTTCCTGCCCTTTCAAGCTAAAGTCTGGTAGTGGGGAATAAACTGACCAATTTAGGCTAAAATGCCAAGATCTTCAAATTAGGAAGTTAAAAGAGGGAGTGTGGGCTCCCCTTAAGCTTCCATTACCCTTTTCAGGGAGTCTCTCAGAAGGAAAAGGTGTTCAGATGCTGGACATCTCAAAATGACTGATACCCACAATACCTTTCTGTTGCCCTCCTGGCTTGGACATCCTGCCCCTGGCCATAACAGATCTCTTTTGTTTGCTTTGTGTTATCATTTTGTTTTGTTTTGATCCTTTATTTTTTTAATAGATCATTTATGAGGAAGATGAACATTGCTGAAATGCTGTGTGTTTTTTTTTAAAGTTTTTTTTTATTATGTATACAGTGTTCTGTCTGCATGTACACCTGCAGGGCAGAAGAGGGCACTAGATCTCATAGACGGTTGTGAGCCACCATGTGGTTGCTGGGTCTTGAACTCAGGACCTCTGGAAGAGCAGTCACTGCTCTTAACTTCTGAGCCATCTCTCCAGCCCCGATCTTCTATTTTTGTGAGACAGAGTCTGTCTAAGTAGTCCAGGTTGCCCTGCAGCTCACTGTGGATCTCATACAAGCCTTGAACTCATGCTTCTTCTTCTTCAGCCTCCCAAGTGCTGGAATTACAGGCGTACACCACCATACCTGGCTCACACTTGAGGTCTTTCAAATCACTGGAAGAGTAACCTCTTACATCTTCAGGGTCCTTTCCTCCAGTGCTTGTGGCCTGGACAGGCCTTTCTCAGTTGGCTTCCATAATCACTACTGTGTTCATTCACTAAAGTTGCCATCACAGACTACCGAAGACTGGGGTTCCTCAATGAGAGAAATGTAATTTCTCATAGCTCTGGAGGCTAGAAGTCAAGGTCAAGGACCCAACACATTTGACTTCTTTGGAGGCCTCTATCCTTGTCTTGTAGATGATGACCCTCTTCTTGCCTCTTTACCTGGTTGCTTCTGGTGGCCCTGGTGTCTCTGTGAATCCTGCTCTTTCTGCTCTTCCTGCAATACCACTAGTCTGATCAATCAGGGCTCAGTCTCGGCACTCAAATCTGAGGTAAATTACAGTGCTCCTCTGTGGTACTTTGAGTACAATTCCCCACCTATTCTCAGGCATCCTAAATACTTGGTCCCCAGAAGGTGAGACTGTTTAAGAAAGTTTAGCCATACTGGAGGAACTATGTCGCTGGGTCCAAGCTTTGAGGTTTCAACAGTCACATTGTATTTCCAGTGTGCTCTCTCCATTTCCTACTTGCAGTCAAGATGTGAATTCTTGGCTTCCAGCTCCAGCTGCTATGTTCCCTGCCTACTGTCTCCCATTATGAGCCCTAACTCTTTGGAACCATGATCTAATCCTCAAATAAACCCCTCTGTAAGTTGCCTTGGTCATGGTGTTTTATCACAGCCATCCACTGTGAAACTATTACTATAGTGAAATGAGAAACTTAGATACTCTGAACTAGAGAGGAAGACATCACACTCACATAGCTTATATGATAGAGTGTTGTAGCAGTGTTTTATTCTACTATTAGTTATTGCTGCTAATCTCTTACTGAGCCTAGTTTATGAATAAAACTTGATTATATGCCAGGCAGTGGTGGTGCATGCCTTTAATCCCAGCACTCGGGAGGCAGAGGCAGGTGGATCTCTGTGAGTTCGAGGCCAGCCTGGTCTACAAGAGCTAGTTCCAGGACAGGCTCCAAAGCCACAGAGAAACCCTGTCTCGAAAAGCCAAAAACAAAACAAAACAAAACAAAACAAAAAACCAGAAACAAAACAAAAACTTGATTATATGTATATATGTGTAGGAAAAAACTATATATATATATATATATATATATATCATATATGTAGAGTTTGTTGCTATCATTAGTTTCAAATACTATTGGGGGTCTTGGTATGTACTTGTGGATAAGTGGATAAGGGGGGATTATTGTACATTTTTTAAAAAAAATTTAATTTCTGTGTGTGTGTGTGTGTGTGTGTGTGTGAGAGAGAGAGAGAGAGAAAGAGAGAGAGAAACAGAGACAGAGAGAGAGGCCAATTTATAGGAGCTGGTTCTCTCCTACCTTGTGGGGCCACCAGGTGTTTTAAATGCTAAACTATCTCAGTAGCATTAATGCACTCTTTCAAGATCCTATCCCCAAACACAGTCACGTTCTGTGGCACTAAGACTTACTGTTGCAATGTGCAGATTGGGAGCAGAGGTAACACAATTCAGTTCATAGCACCTAGTTTATCTTTATTTGCAAAGCGTGTGGACCTTCCATTGTCATGGCATAAGGCAGTTTCTTAGTATTTATTTCTTAGTGGTTAGCTGAGTGGGCCACAAGTTGCTGCTGACCCCTGGTCTAGGCCCTCAGCCTATGGTTCTGTTGGGAGGTGGTAGAAGCCTTTAGAGGTGGGGCCTAGTGGAAAGTTTTAGGCCACTGGAACTGTGCCCTGAGTAGACAGTGGGATGCTGACCACGTCTTCTCTCTTTCAAGTCCTAGCCATAAAGGTAGTTGTTTGCTGTGCCCCGTGTTTCCGTCATGATGTGTCACCTCATCACAGGCCCCCAAACAATGGGGCCAACCAACTATGAAGTTAAGCTTCAAAATCCAAGCCCCAATAAACCTTTCGTCTTTATAAGGGGATTCCGGTATTTGATACAGTAATGGAAAGCTTACTGAGACAAATGGTTCCCAATGCCTAGCATGATAAACACTCAGCTCACATGAGTTGTCACCTGTTCGATACAGAAAATACCATTAGGTCACTTAAATATTTTTCTTCTTTTTAAATTTTATTTTATGTGCATTAGTGTTTTGCCTTCAGGTTCAGGTCCCTTGGAACTGGAGTTATAGACAGTTGCAAATTGCCATGTGCATGCGAGGAACTGAACCCTGGTCCTCTGGAAGAGCAGTGAGTGCTCTTAACCACCGAGTCATCTCTTCAGCCCCAAAGTATGTAGCCCAGGCTGGCCTCAAACTCATGGTCCTTCTGCCTCTGCCTCCTTCAGCAAAATCTACTTGTGTGTGCCACCACAGCCAGCCAGTTAAATATTATAATGATCATAGTAGCTTTTTAAAAACATCATCTCCAATTTAGGATCTCACTAAATGAGATTAATAATTTAAAAAGATAAACACTGTTTTCCAACTGACACCAATAAAGTTCTAAGAAATCATTCTCTCAGCCTTTGGATAGGATATTTAGATCCTAACTTGGAAATAAAGAGTACACTCGTATTTTCACCCAAAGGATCACTCTGAGAGCTCAGATTTGCAGAATTTCTTACTTCTAAGTTGTAGATTAACTTGATCTTGTCAGTAATTTCAAACTGTTCTTGGAAGGGAAAAGGGCATCGAAATGTAAATTACCTTAGTAAAAGGATCCTGTTGACATCATAAAAACCACACCACTAACTTGCTGAAATCAACATGAGATGCACAAAGAGCCACAATGTGCTGCAAGCTGTACCCACATTATTGCATGGCCTAAAGGCAGGTTACAAAGAAAACAGTTTTGTTCAAATAATTTATATCAAAGGAGGTCAGTGCTGATTTTATAGCATGCTGCTGAGCAAATAGAAGTTATTCAAGGTAGGTGACTATTAGTAGCCCTGAAAGACCAGTTCTCAAGGCTGTTCGCAGCGTTCAAAGAAAAGCTCCACAGTGTAACGAAACTGAGCATCAGGTTTTTCTATGTGAGGGGCATGGAATAAATTCACACACATGCTTTTCAGGTCATGTTCTTTATTTTTCTGTCCTCTGGTTTTCTTCTAAGTTCTATTTCTTTCTAGTTCTCCCATGTTTCAATTCTCTGTTCTAATTCTCTCCTGTTTCTTTGTTCACCTAGCTTAAAAACAGTTTTTGCAGGAGGCTTGAGGCAAATAAGAAAAAAAAGTTATGAGAATTACATCTCATTGGTCTTAGCACATTCCTTGGGTAAACAATAAGAACAGAGCGATTTACCAGGACAGCACAAGGTTTCAAGGTTTCTGGTGTAAGACTGACCAGAGGCCGGGGCACAGTGCTTGGTGAGACAAGCTGCGAGACACAGGGCTTCACCAGCCAGACGTGGCAAGTGGAGAACTGGCATGATTTTGTAGGTTTCTTTGTGTTAATAACCTTGGTTAGACATCTGCAACTTGCCCAGTGGTTGGTGGCACACACCTTTAATCTCAGCACTCAAAAGGCAGAGACAGAGAGATCTCTGTGAGTTTGAGGCCAACCTGCTCTTCAAGAGCTAGTTCCAGAACAGGCTCCAAAGCTACAGAGAAACCTTGTCTCGAAAAACCAAAAAAAAAAAAAAAAAAAAAAAAAAAAAAAAAAAACAAAAAAAAAAACCCCAAAGAAAGAAAGAAATACATCTGCCACTCTGGCCGTGTGCATATCTGTAAAGTTTTCAACTTACGATCCATTTTCAGAAACATTCAGTCTGGTTCGCACTTGCTCTGAGGTGAAAGTGAGCTGCTTGTGTGTAGCTTGTCTCAGACTGGGGAGAAATTGTTGTTTTCTTGTGTTAGTCTGAGTAAAAGAACAAAGCAAATTTTTAAGTGGCTTACAGTCCTTGTGGGACTAGTTATGAAGTATATCCTAGTATATTTTCTATATATCAAAATTATACAGAATAATGAAAAGTCATCTTCCTGATCATCCATGGATATATGTGGCCAGAAGATTGAGATACAATCATGAGATTACATATGTTCATCACATGAGATTACATATACATTTCATATGAAATTACACACTACAGTGCAGGTACTGGGGACACACCAAAGCTGCTTTTGCACATGTGAAATTACAGACAGGAGCAAAAGTTTCCAGAGTTGCTTGATCCCACAGGCCTTTCTCAGAAGGGATTCTCCTCTATCAGAGAATCACTCCTATGGTGGGTTGACATCTGGACACCAGTTGTCACCTGCTGCAACTCCCACTGCCTCCAACAGGTGATTAAAGATCAATCTTCTTTACATTTTTAATGCAGGTAATCACACCCAGTGCATTACACATTACTGGGCATGTGATGTGGGATTCCCCTCTGTATGCTGTGAATACCACTGATTAATAAAGAATCTACTTTAGGCCTATTGCAGCGTAGAATAGGGCAAGATGGGAATTCCAAGCAGATAGAGGAGGAGAGAGTAGGTGGGGTCAGGGAGAAGCCACATAGCTGCCACAGGAGACAGATGCTGGATGCCAGATGGAATCTTATTGGCAGGCCACAGGCATGTGGCAAAACACAGATTAAGCAGATCAGGATTGACCCAGCAACCAGATCCAGAGTCAGCAATTGCCACCAGAACAGGTCTAACTCCAAGCCAGGGACTTCTGCAAGAGGAGATCCAGACCAAGCTTTACAGAAACAGATCAAAGCCAGTAGCCTAGACCAAAGTAGGCCTGAGACAGCAAACTCCAAGGGAGCAGACCAAAACACAGGAGCACTGAGCTACCTCCAGGAACAGGAATAACCAACGAGGTAACTAGAACTGTGACACTGACTGTACCACAAAGAAAACCATCTTAGCTTTTGATCTACTGGCACCTAGAAGATTATTCAACAGAATCTCAGACAGCACCAACCACACCTATTAGAGGAAAAGATGAGTAGAAAAGGTAAGATCACAAGCTATACCACAAAGAGCAACAAAATACCAGTGAAAACCAAAGACCCTACAAAAGTAAGATCTGAACAACCAAATATGGATGACCCAGAAGAAAATGATCTAAAAAATAACCACAAGAGAATATCTGAAATTCTTAAAGATTAAATGAGAAATTACCTTAAAGAAATGGAAGAAAAAACAAACAAAAAAAATTGGAAGATATCAGCAAATCACTTAAAGAAAACCAAGAAAAAGAACTCAAACATAAAACAAACTATTCAGGACTTGAAAACTGAGATAGAAAAAAATAAAGAAAACACAAGCCAAAGGAATTATAGAAACAGAAATCATGAGGAAAAGAGCAGGAACCACAAATGCAAGTACGAACAACAGAATACAAGAAGTGGAAGAGAGAATCTCAAGTGTGGAAGATAAAATAGAGGAAATAGACTCATCAGTTAAAGAAAACATTAAATCTAACAAAAGCTTAACCCAAAATATCCATGAAATATGGGACAACATAAAAAGGCCAAATCTTAGAATAATAGGTATAGAAGAAGGAGAAGAAAGTCAACTCAAAGGCACGGAAAATTTATTTAACAAACTCATAGAAGAAAACTTTCCCTACCTAAAGAAAGATATGCCTATGAAGATACAAGAAGCTTACAGAACACCAAATAGACTG
>PVIU01003402.1:0-145971 GCA_004026605.1 Ondatra zibethicus | reverse complement strand
AATCAGATGCAAAGAAGCCAAGCTTCCTGAAAGCCCCAGAGCTAAGAAAACGCCCCCCTTTCCTGACATAGAGCACAGAGTTCCCCTCATGTGCCTTTGAACTTCTAGGTTCTTAGATTCCAGGAAGCTACTTTTAGCAACAACAGTCACCATCCAGGTATCAGATGTGAACAATCTACAGCTCAGCAAAACCATTCCTGAGCACAGCAGTTTTCAGCCCCTGAGAAGCTTTGCCTAAACAAGATGATGCATTGTTCTCTGGGTAGGACTCCAGGGAAAAGGGACTTCTGAGGATCTGCACACTGCATTACAGCAGGCCACCAACCCCACTCACCTTGATTTTTTTACACTGCTGAGAATGTGACACCTCTACCTGGGGCCATCCTCCACCATTCACCTCCCTCAGTGACGTGGGCAGTATGCTGATGCTGGACCCTCCGCAAGAACCTGAACACAGGCCTGCAGGATTAACACTAGCCCAGAGGATCTTCATGTCATGAACGCCACCACAAGATGGAGTTAGCATAAAACATGAAGAGTATATTTCTGGCACTGTAAAATACAATCTATTTCCTTCATTGAGCATGCTGCTGGAAGCTGAGCATGGTAGGTAGCACATGCCTATAATCAGGAGGCTGAAACAAGAGGGTCATGAGTTCAAACTCAGCCTGGAATACATATCAAGTTCCAGTCTACTGATGAATAACACAATTCTCATATTAAAGGCTATGATCGAGAGTTGACTTTAAAGTGTTAGAACACAGATTTAGATTACCCCAAATTACATGTTCCCACAAGGCAATAGTTTTATTAAGTTTTTGTACAAACAAAGTCATAAATAAAGAAACCTTTCAAATACATTGGTGGCTACACCAAGACGGCAGGTTGTGTCCAAGAGGGAAATCTCTGCTATAGACTGCAGAGGCTATCTGATGACAATCTTGGCTTTGGGGTTGGCAGAAGCTTGTGGTTTGTTACTATATCCCGAAAGGTTTCACATGGTGGTCACAAGGATGCTGGGTCAGACATAACACAGTGGTGGGCAATGAATGCTCATCAAGGAGGCTAAAGATAGCCCAAGATAAACTGGATGTAGGCTCTGGACTGTAACATTCCAACCTCTCCACAATCAATAATGTTCTAATCAGTTCTAATCAGTGAAAGCTGTAGCTTCTTTTCAGGAATTTTAACTCCATGTCTAATCTGGACATGAAGACATAAGGACACTGTCAGAAAGAAAGAGAGAGAGAGAGAGAAAGAAAGAGAAAGAAAGAAAAGAAAGAAAGAGGGAGGGAGGGAGGAACGGAGGAACGGAGGGAGGGAAGGAGGGAAAGAAAAAAAAAGATATACATACCATACTGTCTAGAGATGGTCTGAATGTAGTATAAATACATACCTGTACCCTCAAGAGTGTAAACACAGGAACCCTCCGGAATTAGAACACTCACAGAATGTAACCGAAACACCATGAAGAAAGGTAAATGCTGACCAGAACCCAAAAATGGATACAAAGAATGGAAGAGGTGTGTGGGGGGGGTATCCTAAAAGGCAGAAAACACCTGGAGGAGAGTGGGGACCAAAAGCAGTCCCTGTTCCTGATCCCAGCAGGGCTCTGAAGAGGTTACTGGATCCTCAGAGACACCTTCCTAATCTTTTCTAGCTTGGGGACTCAGAAACTTGCTCAACAAACAGTGCGATAAGTGGCACAAAGGCACAGGGTAGGAAGCTGCTTAGGGTGCCCCTGCTTTTCCAGGAGGGATGCAAGGGCCAGGGAGCCACACAGCAACCAAGCAGCAAAGCACTAAGTGGTGTTTGCACTGGGAATACCTGGCATCCTGCAAAACAGTGGCTGTGGTAAGTCATAACAAAGCCACAGAACAGCAAGGGACAGCCACCACTAACAGAGGAGCTGATATCTCCATTTCAAACAAGATGGAAATCTCAGGTCAAGGATCTATCTGCATTTCTTCAACCCGACTGATATTCAGGCTCTGTTCTTCTGAGTTTTCTCAGAAAATATTCCCAGCTACTGGAACTAAGAATTCTGGCTCATCCTCCAACAGTCTATGTCAAAAATCTCACTGTCCCCTGTGAAGTCACCTGACTTACCCAGAAAAATAGGAGACACTTTCTTCTCTGTGTCTCCACAGAAATGTGGCAAACACACATTCATGTTACCAGCAGACTATTTAATGCTGAGGCTGTGTCCTCAGAGTGAGTAACAAGAATATGGTGCATGTGAGCAGATGAGTGAAGGTCCACCAGTGTGAGCTCGAGTTCCCAGGGCTACAGCAGCTGGCAGGAGTTTCATGATCCATTTATAACAGCAATTTAATCCTCAGCATGGATTACACGGCTCTTCCCATCCTCTATCTGACATGGGAGTGAACTCCGTCCCCTCTGGCAACAGGAATGAGAACCAAGATGCACCTGGCAACCTTCACTGGGCCAACAAACAGAATGAACTATGTCCAGTCCTGCGACAACACCTAAACTCCAGACAGGGAGCCTGTTGAAAACAGTTATGTAACTCATCTCTGACCTTTTCCTTCCTCTCCAATCGAGGATGAACCCAGGAAGACAGGCTGTAACTCATTTTAAGTCAAGTTCTCAATAGCCTGTGTTTCCTTCCAACCCAGCTGAGTAGGCACTCACTGACTATCCAGCATGCCCTGATCTGACAATTTATCCAAGGTGTCTTTAAGGCTGAGGGTGGGAGGTTGGGGATAGAGTAAAAGTGATATGCAAATAAAACTGACAGGACCCAGAGGAACCAGAACACTACCCCAGAAACAGGTGGCCCAAAGACACCTCTCACCCTGTCTGTTTTACCAAGTCCCCATGGGGCCTGGTCTTCACAAGCATCAAAAGAAGACTCAGCAAGCAAGAGGCTGAAGAGTGACATCTAAGTAAGATTTGCTCATGAGGTTATTCAGTTCCCCTTTCTTTCCATTCTGGACATCACAGGGTTCAACCACATAGAGGGTAGAAAGAATGAGAGAAAACAGCAAACCTCCTCTCCCAAGACAATAGCACCCATTTTTACCAGTAGATTCAACAAGTCGCTACCTTTATTCTCAACTACACACAATTACATGTGCATAGATATTATGTAGATATTTAAGATAAAAATACTAACTAGATATTTAAGATAAAAATACTAGGTGTTTAAGATAAAAAAAATAGGAGCTGGATGATGTCTCAGAAGATAGTGTTTGTTCTGCAAGCATAAGGTCCTGACTTTGAATCCCCAGATGTGGGGGGAGGGGGGAAGCCAAGCATGGTTGTGCATGTAACTACAGCACTGGGGAACAGAGATAGGCAGATCCAGAGTTCACCAGCTGGCCAGCCTAACTGAAAGGACTCCGTCAAAGATCCTGTCTTAAGACAATAAGACAGACGTGATAGAGGAAGTCACCCCATGTTTTCTCTGGCCTCTCTGTGGACATACTTAGTGATAAAATTTCTGTGTAAGTTCATATTCCCATCCAGTCAAATGAGGCACCTTATGTCACTATCTGGACCCCCAAGACTTCTCAAAAGCATAACTAGAGACAAGGGGTCAAACAGGAGGGTTGGACTTGGGGGTGAGAAGCAGCTCTGTGATCTTTGAAAAGGAGAAGGCCAATCACAGCATTTGGGACTCAAATTCAAGGTTAGCCTGAACTACACAGTGAGTGAGTCTCAATAAGCCTGGGTTGAATAGTTCCAAATAAGTATTTGAATCAATGAATGAATGAATGAATAGGAAAATGTTAGGACATACCTCATAGGACCATTAAGATATTAGGTTACTTAATCACTTAACACATGTAAGTACTCTTGTTTCCTAAGTAAATGAGAGGTAGAGCCAGTTTTCTTGGAAAATACTACTCTACCTTTTAAAAATTCTTAATGTGACAACACTGAATTTTATGAAATTACCAATATTTGACATTTTATGAAGGAAAACAGAAGTTTCACTGGAATGAATCTAATAGATATGAACAACCACGTAAAGCACATTCTAAATCCAGAATCCTAGAGAGGCTCAAGCGATCACACTGCAGAAAGAAACAGACAGATGTCAGTCTGGGGCTAACCCTCCCAACTATGCCGGTCTCAAGGCCATATGAAGCCTGAGTAACCCTGAGTATTTGGGAGAGCTAATCAAACACCATGCTGGTTCCCAGCCACCACTTGTTACTTTGACAACTATTATTTCTGGGCTATCACCAAAGCCTACATCCCACAAGCAGCTCAAAGGCATTCAAGGGACAAACCACATCACTGGGAAATGCCACAGGATCCTTCCATGGCATCTCTGGTTTCTAGGGAAATCCCTCCATGAATGCCACATCACAGTATATCATCTGAATTTCAGTCATTATTCCAGTTATACTTGCAGCCTTTCAGAAACTAGTTCCAAAAGATGCTTCAGACACTACACCTTGAGTATCCTGTCTTGAGTTATTTCTTGTAAGTCTAAAGCCTTTAAAACTTAGGATTTTTGTTGTAATAGGCCGCTTATTTGTTTCCCGGCCACCCAGCAGCTCAGACCCGAAATAATCACACAGAAACTATATTATTTAAAACACTGCTTGTCCCATTAGCTCTAGCTTCTTATTGGCTAACACTGATACCTTAATTTAACCCATTTCTAGTAATCTGTGTATCGCCACGTGGCTGTGGATTACCGGGTAAAGTTCCCAACATCTGTCTCCAGTGGGGCTACATGACTTCTCTCTGACTCCTTCTTTCTCCCAACATTCAGTTTAGCTTTCCCTAACTCTATTCCCTGCACAGGCCTAAGACATTTTCTTTACTAACCAATGGTATTCACAGCATATAGAGGGGAATCCCACATCAGATTTTTGCTTATGTTCAAGTTTTATTCTAGAACACAGACTTTCCCTATACTACCTTAGCAACTTTCTGCCAACCTCAAATTCTTGCAAAGGTGTTTTTAATCTTCTATTTGTATATGTGTATGACATGCTCCTGTATGCACATGTGTGTGAATGTGGGTACACATGTGAAAGAGCGCATGTGCAAGTCAGAGGCAACCTTGAATGTCAATCCTCACCTTCTACCTTGTTTCAGATAGGCTTGTTTTAGGGTTGAAGGTTCATCCCCTCCATCACTGCATATGCCAAGCTAGTGGGCACAGCTTCCAAAGATCTCGGTCTCTGCATCCCGCCACCCTCCATGGGCTGTGAGATCACAAGCACACATGCCCACCTTTATGTAGACTCAGGCCTCAGACCTGTGTAGCAAGGACTTTATCCACTTAGCCATCACCCCAGCCCAAACAAAGTTTCTTTTGGGATTCTCTCTTGGGAAGCCTGCACTCTACCTCGGCATATACTATTGTCCTTCTTGTACATGTCACCCTTGTCTTGGTCTTCCTGGGTAGTCTTCTTGCTGTGGTTATGCTATATATGTCCCCATGAGAACAGAGCTGAGCACCACTTACGTTCATAACTGAACTTGATGCATAAAACATAAGCTTCAAGGACAAAGCAAATACAGTTTCTAACTTTCTCAAAGTTTTAAAAATATGGTTAGTATAAGAATAAATTCTCAACATCCAGAAAACTTAAGTTTTCCCAAAATAATTCATCCCTAAGGGCTTAAGGGAGCCAAGAATTTGCTGTAACTTGTATCTACATCTGAAAAAAATTCATCTCTTACCTCCAGGGAAGCACTTTAGACACGCAATACAACAGAGTCCCTAGGAACTCTTTTCTCTCGCTCACATTAAACAATCAGAAATGAAAAGTCAAAATGAGGATATCTCATCTTGACCAACCAAATATGTGATCACGGTGAATATTTTCAAGGCTTTTCTTACCTCAGTTCTTGTTGTTGTTGTTGTTTTGTTTGTTTGTTTGTAAGAGAGATGAGATGGGGAAAAGTATACAGAAGTACAATTCTTGACTGGCTTGGAGTTCCCCATGTAGATCAGATTGGCTTCAAACTCACAGAGATCTACCTTCCTCTGCCTCCAAAATGCTGGCATTAAGTTGTGTGCCACCACCCAGATTGGCCTAGAACTTTTATATAGCCAAAGACAGCTAGAACTTTAGGTCTTCCTGCCTCTACCTCCTAAATTCTGGGATTCTAGACATGAGCTACTACACAGTCTGAGGAATTAAACCCTGGTCTTCATGTATGCTAACAAGCATTTTACTAAGCTACATTCCCCAGTCCTGAAAGAGCAATTATTTTTTAGTGGTAAAATCTAAGAACTCTTAAGGAAACTGGCACAGCTCTAACTCCTATTATACAAGGAAACTCTGGTCAAAGATATAACTTCCAAGAACTGGGCAAGGAAAAAAGCAATGGTTCTGTACATTTCTGGCCTCTAGAAATCCCTTGGACTCTAACAAGAGCCCAGGTCAGCAGTCAGGAAAATGGTGATGGGAACTCTCCTGGAGCACTTCAGGAAGTTCCTGGACCAGCTGAAGAGCCCTTTTGTGAAGCTTAGGGTAAGAAGTTGAAGCTCAAGAAGGCATTTGTTGCCAAAGATTGAATTTTAACAGAGCTGTCATCTTGGGGTTACAACTCATTAGTGGCAGTGTGCTACATTAGGAAAGAATTATAGTCATATAAAACAAAACAAAACATATGCTGGACAGATGGTTCAGTGCTTAAGAGCACTGGCTACTCTTGCAGAAGACACGGATTCAGCTCTCAGCACCCACACTGTAGTTCATAATCACCCTTAACTCTAATTCCAAGGGATCCAACATGCTTTCTGAACTTCATGGACACCAGGTGCAAATAAAACATTCATATATAAGTAAATCAAAAATTCAAGAACATATACACACACAAACTATGGGAAGAGGCCTACAAGGAAGATGCCCTGGAGCTGAGCAGGAGACCACACAGGGATGTCTCCCCTGGAAGGCCTTTACAGACTGCCAGCTGGCTTCTGCATGCTATCTTATTTAGCATTCCAATTAGACCCAGCATGTATAACCAGCCCCATTTCTGCAAGTAAGCAAATGGTGGCTACAAGACGTTACAGTGACTTGTCCCAAGTTCCAGAGCTATGACTGAAACTCACACTCTCAACTGGTGAGACTTTCTGGAGTACATATTAAAGACTCAATAAAAATTAAAATCTTCTAAGTCAGTCGGGCACTTGTAACCACACTTCCTTCCAGTGTTTCCTCTAGTATTCTTTGTTTTCTAGGTCTTGACAATTCATATCTAATAAATAAAGTAAATTTCTGCTTTCTGTATTTTCCTTTTCTAGAACACCAAAAACATTTAATTAGAGAAAATCTTGTCAGAGTAGGGGAAAAGAAGGGAAACAGCTGGGTGGGGGTGGGGGAGTGGAAGTAATGCACAATGCACACACGCACCTGACACTGTGCTTTAAACACAAGGACTCAGTTCTCACAACAAAGCTAGCAGGTAGACACTAGTGTTTTCCCCACTTTACAGGTGAGTGAACTGAGACAAGTCAAACTTGCTCCCCACAGCATTGTTACTAAAAGCCCAAGCTATTCCACCTTACAGCACTGTCTCTGCACTTGACATATGCAGTCAACTTCCAGAATGAAGCTGAACCAGAAGATCGAACCTCTTGCAGAGCAATGATTGATTCATAATATCACAGGTTTAATTTTGTGTTCCAAAATGTTATTACCCAACTGACTGCCAAAGAGAGTAGAAAATGAAGAAAGATTAAAAATCCCTGATTTCAGGTTTGTACAACAGTTTATACAAGAGATATAGCATATGAAAGGTAGGATAGATGGTTGGGATGTGGGTCAGAGGTAGAATGCTCACAGGAGGTTGCAGGTCCCATCTCCAGCACAACAAATCAATATAAATAAACAAATTAGGCAGAAGAGTGAATGGATTGAGAATGGAGCACCTCAAGCTGCCTTTTAACCTTAACGTCATATTAGTGTGTGTTAATTAAAAACATGGCTCCATATCCAGACAGACTGGTAAATGGCTGAGGAAATAAGCTTCTTGGCAACAGGACATCTTAAGCTGCAGGCACATCAGCACACATTCTGGATTGAAAGAGGGTAAACAGAGCAAGCTCACAGCAATTCCCACTCATTTGAGCATGAACACTTTACTCCCAGAACATCTTGAGAGGAAATAAAAGCATGAGCAGGATGACTAGGTATTACAAATCAAAGTCTGGTTACTAGTGTACACGGCAGAATGAGGCAGAAACACCCAGAGCAGCATCACTGTGTATTCAACGGTGTGGCAGGGGGTTAAGATTAAAGGGAATTCGAAAGGGTAAAGATGAACATAGTTTTGGACTTGTTAGCATTAGAATTGTCAAAACGACTATCAATTCACCACAGTTGAAACCAGGTCTCACATATTTGTGCCGTGTTCACAGAAGTATCATTCACAACAGCTTTAAGATGGAAGCAATCCAAATGTCTGTCAATAGACAAGCAGATGAACAAAACGTGGTAATATGCACAGTAGAATACTATTCATTCTTAAACATGAAGGAATTTCTAATATAAAAATATGGATATACCTTGAGAAGATATTTTGTTTGTTTTGTTTTGTTTTTCAAGACAAATTCTCTCTGTGTAGCCCTGGCCGTCCTGAAACTCATTCTTTAGACCAGGCTGTCTTTGAACACAGAGATTCGCTTGTCTCTGCCTCCTGAAGGCTGGCCTCAAAGGCATACACCGTCACCACCCGGCAACATATCTCACATTTAAGTGAAATACAGCATTTCTAAAATGACTAATATGTATGTCTGTTTCCATTTATATGAGGTGAAGACGAAATGGAATGCTGGGGGTGGGGTGTGCAGTTACTGTCCCTGAGTGAAGAGTTTCCATTTTCAAGATAAAAATTCTGGAGATCTAGTATCAACTGACACAACAGTGTCAATATACTTTAATACTACTTTTAAAAGGTTAGTATGTTAAATTTTACATTATGTTTTCCCATGGTTTCTTTTTTAAAAATTTTTGAACTACCGGATCAAGATATGGTGCACATTTTTGAGTTTACCTGTCTAGAAAACTCTCCTGCCATGTTATTCTATTAACAAAATGATCACAGAGTCCTACCTGACTCCTATAGGACTGAGGGCCAACCAACCACTGTCCACCTATTGCACCCAGGGAGACCAAAACAAGAGTTGTCAGGACATCTATCTGACCACTGAGGGCCAGAAACTCATCATCCTGGGGCAGTTCTCTATTAGGGGAAGCTGGAGAAAATCTCACTGTGGTAAGAAATGAGATCGAGAAAAAGGAAGAAGATTTCTCCAGGACCCCAAATCAAAAGGCTATAGGGCCTGTCTGTCCCTTTAAGAGTCTCTGGATACACAAAATAAACACCAAGAGAGAACAGGAAAGCAAGCTGGGGATCAAATCTAGAAAGGCACAAGAATTTTCCCCCATAGCACCTTTTGGAATCTTATGTAAACAGTAGCATACAATTCCATAATTTAGGAGTACAATTTCAAATTTAAGGTAATCTTTTTTGCATTAGGCAAAAATATCAATATATTAGCTCAAAATGCTACTTTGTTGCTAAAGGGAAAAATTTCATCAGCATCAATCTGAATATGTTCTTTATAGTTAGGAAAAGATGGTGTCATGCATAAAACATTCAAGAGTAACAACTAGAAATACCAATGTTGGTAAGTTACAGGGAACGCTAACAATGAAGTCACAGAACAGCAGCAGAGTACAGAGATCAGACCCTGTATCTATGTCTTTTATTGAAGTGTTTTGCAGTTTCCCAGCTCTTTAGCACCCAGCTCCATTTTTGGTGTATTCCCCGGGTTTGATTTTCAATATACACTAAGTTTGATCTTATAAAACCCCAATGCAACTAATAAATGTTTACTAAGTATACTAACTCTCATGTGAATTAAGAGGCACACAGAAAGGGGCAAATGAAAGAAAAGGGGGCCCAGTACTGAACATGAGGCTAGGCTCAGCTAACTGTGACTTAATGCAGATGAGATATCCAAAAGCTATCCTGCTATAAATTAATATCAAACTACTTCCATATCTAGAATCTGAAAGGTTCAAAGCATCAAGCCACATAGAGGTACCCGAGGCAAAATGCTAAAAGTGAACTGCACACCCCAGGGAGTGTGGCTATAAACTTGTTATCACAAATCTTTACAAAAATATGCTAGCCTCCATTTCACTGAAGCAAACCTGAGCAATCAGGAACATCAAAACTAGGAATGTGCCTGCTACCGTACCCACAGCTAGTGAGGCCATAGATCTTAACAGAAAGCCTGCTACAACTACTTTCCTAAACCAGTATAAATTCCTAACTGCAATCTAAGCTCTTGTCCTTAGACCCACAGGAAGTGCTTGCCTCTCAAAGAAGCAGCTCCTTACAGCAGACAAAGACCATCACAGAAAGTCACAACTGGTCACAATACAGAGAACAAATGACCATGGGGTACTGAGACCCAACTGATACATCCACAATACAAGTGGTACATCTAAGACTCAGGGAACATCCTGGGAGAGGGGGTGAAATGAGTGTAAGAGTCAGAGGACCAGAAAGTATGCTGTAAGATTGTCTTCTAGATGTGACAGAAAAGCTATACCCATAAACTCTCAACAAATGGCTGCTTAAACAAGACCAGAACAATGGCAATACCAGCTGACAGGCCAACATAGTAGAGGGAAATTTCACAGAGCCCCACCCCAAATGAAGAGCTATAGGCAATTAGCGACTGCTGAGAGAGGGTGCATTAGTCTTCCCCTGGAATGAACACCCTAATTGGTTATCTGATACCAAGTGGTCAGTCCCAAAAACACACACACACACACACACACACACACACATACAGGCAACTCTAAATGGACTTAGCAAGCTATATTTATACATTTATTTGCATAATACATATAAGTAATAATTAAATGAGGCCATTTAGAGGAGGGGCTGGAGGAAGGAGGAGTGAATGGTGTGATTATTTTAATTTAAAATAAAATAAACTATGGGCTGGAAAGATGGCTTAATGGTCAAGAGCAGTAGCTCCTCTTCCAGAGAACCCAAGTCAGTTCTCAGCACCCATAAGGCAGCTCTTAAATGGCTATAACTTCAGTTCCAGAGGAGCCAACATTTTCTGGCCTTCAAGGGAAGAAGGCACAAAAGTTGAATAGACATACAAGTTAGCAAATAATCCATACACACAAAATTAAATTTAAAAATTAGTAATAAAATAATTTTTAAAAACTACAAATGATAAGTCATCGTAAGTACTCATATCTTAAGACACATCTGAAAGTACTAAGACTTTGTTCATCATAAAGGATGTGAGCAATCAGCATTTCTATCATAAGAGGAAAAAGCTATCCTTATTTACTCAGAAGGGCTGTAGAGGCTCACTACAACATACCTGGTAAACACAAAATTTGTCTCTTTACAAGAGAATATCTTCCAGTCAACCATTTAATGTGGCTTCTAACTCAACCTTCCAGAGCAAACCTTAGAATCCAGAAGATCAGACTGTTAAGGGTGGCTGAGGGAAAAATCAAACCACTGGTAACACTTCTCTGATAGCCAAGTCCACAGGAATGAATATACACCAAGGAATGAAAAGAATGGAGGCTCGGTGGGTAAGAGCACAAGATGCTCTGCAGCATCTGTGCAGTGGCTTGCAACTGTTTGTAACTCCAGCTGGAGGGGATCTGATGACCTCTTCTCGCATGCACAGGGCACATACTGTGAAGACAAACATACAAGCAAGGTATTCATACATATCAAATAATTTTTACCAAAAATGAATTAATTAAAACTAGGTAGATTTATGATGTTTCTACTAAAGTTCTGTGTGTGTGTGTGTCTGTCTGTCTGTGTGTACACAGAGCCCAAAGTCTCTAGCCCAAACTGGCTTTGTACTGGAAGACTACCTTGAACTTATTCTCCTACCTCTACCTCCTAAGTTCCAACCTAGTGCTTCAAGCATGCTAGACAAGCACTCTACCAACTGATCTATACCAATAGCCCAAGATCAATAAGATCAATGTGTGTTTTTAAATCATGCATGTAACTAAAATCTGGAAAAAAAACTTTGAGACAAAATGTCATATATTCTAAGGAAATAATCAGAAATATGATGTATACACAGAGAGAGAGGGTATAAATGTCTATGTGTACAGTATAGGTGAGACAAGCAATATACAGACCCCACAGTCCAGAATTAGGTTAAATCCCGGTTCATCCATGCAATAAAAACTATGCATCATAAAAAGTTGAGGCATACAATTAAAAGTTATGAGTATGGGGTTTGAGGTAAGGAATCACTTGTTGAAAAAGACTCATAATAAAACAACTGCATACTACAATCTCCTTGAAAACTCTTCTTTTACTTGAGGGGTGTGGTGGTGAACACCTTTAATCCTAGCACCTCGGAGGCAGAGGCAGGGAAATATCTGTGAGTTTGAAGTCAACCTGACCCACAATAGTGACTTCCAGGACAGCCAGGGTTATGTATCCAGACCTTGTCTCAAAAAGAAAACAAACAAAAAAGTAAAAAAAAAAAAAAAAGAAAGTCTTTTTTAAATGAACAGGCTCATAAACACAGCAAAGACTAATAAACACTAGGCTCTTAACAAAACTGTTTACCTAAATAGCAGGTCTTAGGAGTTTTGTACTTGGCTCCTAAGTTTTCTTATAAATTAGATGCTGCACACATGTGGAAGTGCATGTGCATATGCTGTACACATGTGGAAGTTGGATCTCTCCTTCCACCCTGAGTCCCACAGGTGAACGCAGGCTGTCAAGACTTGGAAACAAGTGCTTTCCCATGCTAAGCCATCTCGCCGGCCCCACTATTTAAGTTTTCTAAGAGACAAACTTGCTACTGTTTACAACTCAGCAGTATGACAAATCCCATTGCCTAGAAAGGACCAATCATTAGGTTTTTCTCCTGACATCTCTGAAAGGATATTAACAATGAATGCACAGTATTCTAATTAAACCCTAACTATGTGTTGAACATATAGTTATTACATGAATGACCTAAAATTAATTCAAAATAACATTTTAGAGAACATAGTGTCATGTCAGTAGAGATCAAAATACCTGCCATTGAAGAGTTCCTAAAATATGTATCTTTCTTGTTCAATATAGGAAGGTTATAATTATTTTAAATGTATATCCTACAACTTTTAAATATTAAACAAAAGGAAAGACTGTTAGAAGAAAAAAGAAAGCAAAAGCCCCTGTTGAGGCCCAAGTCTTAGTCAACCCAATTCTGCCTCAGGGTTTCAGCCATAAGTAACTTCACTGAACTGTCTGCTCAGGTTGCACCCCACCGTGAGAATTCGCTGACAACAGAACTCTCTCCAAGGACAAGGTATGGGTTGGTAAATTTTGACTCAAACGTGGCTAGAACGGACAGTGACCATAGGCACAACTGAAGACAAGCAAGCCACTGGAGGCTCTGCAGAGCCAGGGGACCCTGCACACTGCAACAGTTTCAGCATTACATGCCTGACACCAGAGTAGTGTGCTGTCCTTAAACCAAAACACAACAGAGAAGCATACATAGCTTGGGACCAGAGCATAAAATAGTTTCACTTCCTAAAACCTAATTTCCTTAAGTCTCAAATTAAATGAAACCAAAACACATTTATTAATTAGAAGCTTTCAAACCCCTGGAGAACTGGATGTTAGGGAGGGACAGGGATGCCCGTGTACAAGTGCATATCCATGTGTGCACGCAGAGCCCAAAGGTCAAATTTGAGTGTCATCAACTTTGGTGGTCGTCATCATAGTTAAGTGTATGCGTGTTTTGAGACGGGGTCTCTCAACAGAACCTGAGGCTTGCCAATTAGATGAGGCTGGCTAGCCAGTGAGCCCCAGGGGTCCTTCTGTCTATTTCTCCAGCACTGGATTATAAAGCGCATACTAACTAGCACACCACGTTTTTTACATGGATGCTGGGGATTGATCCTCATGCTTTCAGAGCAAGCACTTTACCAACTGAGCCATCTCCCCAGCCCATCGCCTTTTCTCACTGTTACTGTTCCTGCACTGGGTAACTGCTGCATGGACATAATAGGGAAGACAGGAACAAAAAGAGAAGTCTTCTTTAGAGCAGGGTTACTGCTGCTTGCTTTTTTAAAGACTTTATTTTTACTTCATGAGTGTTTGCCTGGATGTATGCATGTGCACCATGTGTGTGCATGGTGCCCATGAGGCCAGAAGAGGTGTCAGATCCCTGGGAACTGGAGTCACACACAGTTATGAGGTCCCATGTGGAGGCCAGAAACTGAACATGGGTCCTCTGCAAGAACAGCCAGTGAGTGCACTTAAGCACTCAGCTATCTCTCCAGCCCACAGAGCAAGGATTCTTAGAAGTTTTTCCATGTATGATTCCTTTCACATAGAAATTTACACAATCCAGGACATACAGGGATATAAACCAGATACATAATTCAAACACAGACTAATAATAAAACATAAAGAAATCTTTTTCTTTTTTGAGACAGTGTCTCATGTAGTCCTGGTTATCCTGGAAGGTACAATATAAGCCAGGCTGGACTTGAACTCACAATAATCTGCTTGCTTCCCCACTATACCCAGAAACTTTAAAAATAACTCCTTAATATACATTTATCATTTGCTAAAGACCAACGCAATTTTTTGCTGGTTATTTTTACATCAAGAATTAAATCTTGGCAGAACATTTGATACTGTGTCCTACAGTATCAAATTTCAAGGTTGATCAATGTTTTGATTTTTATAATCACTAGTGCTGAGACTGCCGCTTCACATATACACAGTACAAAAAGGCAGAAATAGCTTAACTATTATATAATAGGTGATTTGTCTAAGCAAAATAAAATACCTAGCCCAAATAAAGATATTTAAAATGATTTTTATGAAGGCTATACTGCAACAGAACTTTTAAAATGTTTAAGTAAGAAAAAGCAGACTATATATATCCTGCAACAAAAATTACATAATGGAGACTCATATATGCATTAGTGGCAAAGACTGGAATAGAATCTTCTTTATTGTAAAATTACTTATGCAAAAATACTTTTTCCTTTATTCTAATAACAGTCTCAATGTACAAGTAAAAGTCAACATTAAAGAGAACATTTTTCTTTTCTTTTGAGACAGGCTTTCTCATGTAGACCTGGTTGTTCTGGAACTCACTCCGTAGACGAGGCTGGCTGCAAACACACAGAGATCAGCCTGCCTCTGCCTCCTTTATGCTGGGATTAAAGGTGTGTGCCACCACTGCCCAGCTAAAGTGAACATTTTTATTAAAGATTTATTCATTATTAAAATGCTTAAAACAGTTTTTTTTTTAAAAAGTTTAATCACTCCTTGATTAAGCAGAAACTTGAGATTGGTTTGGGCATAACACTGTCTGCCCTTCAGATTATTACCCAGGACACCTCCCCAAACAAACAGCACCATCGCTCCTCTTTTACAGGATACCATTGTTATTAATAGCCAAGTAAACAGACAAAGCCTAGAGAATCCTAGTATCTCTTAGATCACCTCAAAGTCTTCTGTCCATAAAATGTCTCAGCCTCAGTGCCAAAGAAATGGCTCAGCAGTTAAAAGCACTTGCTGCTTTTCCACAGAACCAGAGTTCAATTCCTAGCTCCCACAGCCACCTGGAACTCCAGCTCCAAGGATCTAACACCCTCTTCTGCGTGCATAGCATCCATACAAAAATATATACATAATTTAAAGTTTTTAGAAATATCTCGGCCTCTTTGGAATTATTTTAACAAACAGGTATTTAATTTAATAAATTCTACATGAGGCTATTTTTTAAACAGCAGTATCAATCAATGACAAATCAAGCATGATGTAACACACAATTATAATCTCAGCACTTGGGATGCTTAGGTAGGAGGATCACAAGTTCAAGGCCAACTTGCATCAAACAACAGCAAGAACCCACCAAAGTACAGGCTCACAGGTCACTTCCTTGCCACTCTCTTTTTTCCCCTCCACTGTCAAAATAGGAAATGAGCCATTTCCTGAGGCGCTTTGATGTCTTCCAATTGTCATGGTCTCGTATGTTAATAACTTTAAACCTATTTAGATAGTTCCGATGAACTAAAAACTAATGTGCTCAGGTTGACCGTCTTCATGATCTCTTAAAACCTTGAGAGCTCCAGTTCTAACGTGAGGACAGTAAACAGAGTTCCCAGCTAACAAGGAACTAGTGCAACAGCCTTCCCTGTCTCTCAAGAGTAATGTCCCCTTCTTTATCCAGCAGAGCAGTATTTTCATCTGAGTGGCAATTTGTAGAAAGTCTTCTTTTGGTGTTGCCTGATTCCTATTAATTGATTTTGGGGTTCTGTTTTGTTCTCTCTCAGGTATCTGAGCTGGTGAGATAGTTCAGGTGGTAAAGAAACGTGCTATACAAGAAAGAGGACCTGAGCTCCATCTCCAGGAGGCATGGTGACGCATGTATATAATGCCAGGACTAGAGAGGTGAACACTGCCAGACTAGTCAGTCGGTGAGACTCTGTCTCAAATACATATATTTGGTGACCAGCCCGTGAGGGCACCTGAACATCAACTTCTGGGCTAAACACAAAGCCCATATACATACAGACCACACACACATACACACACACACACACACACACACACACACACACACACACACACACACACACACACACACATAGTCTTTAGTTTAAGGACACTGCTGCTCTTTAGAAATTTCATCCCTCAGTAGTTGCTAGCTAGAAAACATTTTGCCCCAATACACACTGCTGTATACATGGTGAAGTTTTCAAGTCAACACACAAAAGACCAAGTTAACACAGAAAGTACTGAAACACTAGACCTCTGCCCTGCCAAAACAGAAAACTGTGCTGTAGCCAGAAAACTAGGGGTAATTTTATCATCTCAAAGGCCAGTGGAGAATAAGCTAGAAGGGTATGCAAACTCTCAAGGGAAGTACCTTAGGACCAGAAGGCATGACTCAGGAACTAAGACTAATAATGGTCAGGTCAGTCTGTTGGATTCGGTACACTGTAAAGCTCAATGCTTCTACATACCTACGTACCCATCCTAAAGATCACTGCGCTCCAACTATATGATACAGAGAAAGAAATATCAGCAAACAATAAGGCATTTCCTATTTTTTCTTTCTTTTTTCTTTTCCTTTATTTTTTTAGAGAAAGAATCTATTACGTAGCTCTGGCTGTCTTCAAGCTATATAGAACATGTTGTCTTGAACTCTCACAGAGTTTCTCTGCCTCCCAAGTCCTGGGATTAAAGACTCAAACTTACCAAAACACAAATCTCATTTTAGGACAGTTAAGTGAACCCAAATATCCTGCTAAAAAAGAAAGACAGAAAGAAATAGAACAAGAAGAAGAAAAAAGAGGAAGGAGGAATAGGAAGATGAAGGAGGAAGGAAAAAGAAAGAAGGAAGGAGGAGGGGGAAGGGGAAGAGAGAGAGAGAGAGAGAGAATATTAAAGGGGTCCTACCAGGAATGGTGGTAGTTCACACCTTTAGCCCCAGCTACTCAGGAAACAAACTGAGCCCAGGAATAAATAAATAAATAAATATATATCAGAGCAACATATATCCACTGTCCTCAGCAACTAGGAAGACACAACAAGTCTCAGGGCTAGGAGATAGGCCCTGTCCTAAGTACTCATTGGCCTGTGGTGTAGGAGGTTCTTCTGTCTATGTGTTGCTTTCATTGGTTGAATAAAGAAACTGCCTTGGCCTTTTGATAGGGCAGAACTTAGACAGGCGGGGAAGACAGAACTGGATGCTGGGAAGAAGGACAGTGTGGCAGACGCCATGAAGCTCCTGCCTGAGACTGACGCTGGTTAGAATCTTCCCCTGGTAAGCCATGACCTCATGGTGTTACATAGATTGGTAGAAATGGGTTAGATCAGGATGTGAGAGTTGGCCAAGAATAGGCTAGATATAATGGGCCAGGCAGTAATTTAATTAATACAATTTCTGTGTGATTATTTCAGGAGTTAAGCTAGCCGGGCAGCGGGACGCAGCCTACTCACTCCTACAACAAGCCTGCCTATTGCCTGTTTCACCCAAGGTATTTATCCTTTAACACCATGTTAGTAACGCAGATGGCAGAAACCAAGGTGCAAAAACTACTTAGATCCTTCCCCTTTTCTATCTTAGTGAGGCATCAGTTACACTGGTAGATAAGTTAGTTCATTAAAACAGGAATCTCTTGTCTATTCCAAGCCAATCCTCACTATAAGGATTACCTCTGACACATACACCCTGCACTCATGAGATTCTTACATGGCTAAGTTGTAGCCTCCTTCCCAACCGGAGAGAAAGAGCTCTACCTGGCTGTTTGTGAACTCTGAAATTAGACATGGTGAGGATTCCTCAGGAAGAAGAGCTAGCTGGTCTGTTCTTACCTGTTTGTTACCTAGACACAGAGAAAAGACAACAAAGAAAAAGGTAGGAAGACTAGGAAGACAACAGTCCAACATTAACTACCCTCTGACCTCTCACAGTCCTAACGTAATGTCAAACAAAGCACTGATTTCATCATCAAAGGCCTTTAGCTACTCCAAGGCCTACAAGAACAGCCATGTGCTGGCCAGAAAAGCCAGCACCATCTGTCCAACTCTGCAAAGCTCAATTTTAGTCACCTACACCCAAACCCATGTTCCAACACACATGCTGCCCTATTTATAATTCCATCACCAAGAAAGGGAAGCAGAGTAGAAAATACATCCGTTAATAAAAATACATGTACAAAACAACCACTAATTAAAAGAAGAATTTATGGGCCTGCGGAGATGGCTCAGTGGTTAAAACACTTGCTGTGCAAGCACGAAGACTGGATCCCAGAAACTCATGGAAATGCCAGGTGAGCATGACAGCCTGTCTATAATTCTAACCTGGGAACACAGAGGCAGGATCCCCGGAGCAAGCCAGCTATCAAGACTTAAATATGCGTAAGTTTTCGTGTTGATTGAGAGACCTTGCCTCAATGAAAAAGGTAAAAGAATTATGGAAACTGATTACCAGAATTAACCTTGGGCCTCCACACATGTAAATGGCACAACTTACACATATGTTCACCCACAAACAGATCAAAAACTGTATGCACACATATATATCACATATACATACACATACACACATAAATACATGAAAATTGGAAAAAATAAGTAAAAAGAGGATCTAACATTTGACAGTCTAATAAAAATACTGATGCAAAAATTATTGTAAAAAAATTGTAGCAACCAAAAACACACCAATTTTAACTTTGAGCTTGCTGGCAAGGAAACATAATTACACAACACATTTTTCTTTTCCTTTTCTTTTTGGTTATAAAACAAAAGCATATCAATTCCACAGAAGGAATATTAGTAATTTACCGGAAATTTATTTATTTAAGCCACCAAAAGGGCCAAAGATATAAAATATTTTGTGAATTTTCACAAATCTGGGCCACTGAACTTGCCCAGACACCCTGCAGTAAAACGCCTGTGCTTGGAGTTCCATACAGTGTGTACAATATTTTTTGATCCTACACAGAGTTTAGCATGTATTCAATGAAGCCCTCAGAGCCTATCAGGGAAGTGGGTAATTTCCATGAGGAAATGAAGCCCTCAGAGCCTATCAGGGAAGTGGGTATTTCCATGAGGCAGTTCCCTTCCTCAGGAACCTGTGACCATACAGCAAAGATAAGTGTGCAAAAACCCAAAACCTGGGTACAGTGGGGCAATTAACAACTTATAGAGAGTGAGGCAGGAGGAATTTCAAGACCACTCTGGGCAATGAGATCCTATCTCAAAAAGTAGGGATAGGGAAGAGAAGGGAAGTAAGTTGAGGTCATGTCAAAACATACTTAGATGGAAAAGTTGGGGCTGTTTCCCATAGGCAACAGGGATTCAAAAGCCTGGAGCCCCAGAAATCCTGTGACCTCCATCAAGCATGGAATCTGCATGGAAGACAGACTAGGCAAGAAGGCTGGGGACAGGAAAGTTAGAGTAGCTAGAGGTGAGCAACCAGGAAAGAAAAGCCAGTTTGAAGGCTGTGGTGAAATCAATCAGCTGGGAAGTCATAGCTGGGGAAAAGGAACTTAAGAAGGAGCATCATCACCAGGGTAGGATGGAGAAAAGAGCAGGGAGAGATCAGTAAGAGCAAAGGCCACATCTGGTCTGCTACCTGTTTGTATAGTCAGAAACTAACAGGCTTTTACATATTCAAAACACATAGAAACACAGTTTTCAGTGTCCACATATAATGGGAAACACTGGACCTTTGCACAGGTTAGTTTATATGCTGCCCCACAAAGGCAGATACTATGTGGCCCCAGGAGCTGAAATACATTATTAAGAAGAGCAGGGAGCCGGGTGGTGGTGGCGCACACCTTTAATACCAGCACTTGGGAGGCAGAGGCAGGCGGATCTTTGTGAGTTCAAGACCAGCCTGGTCTACAAGTGCTAGTTCCAGAACAGGCTCCAAAGCTACAGAGAAACCCTGTCTTGAAAAACCAAAAAAAAAAAAGAGCACGGAAACTGTCCATCAGTATGACAATGTGTCAGAAAGAGCTGACATCAGTTTCAGAGCACTTAAATGTGAGGTGTCAACAAGTCACCACTTCAGGAGATCCAGTGGGATAAGGTGCAGGGCAACTAGCCCGAATTCCAGTGAGGTGCTGCTTCTGCTCCTCCCTCTTTTCTCCTTCCCCTGCTATTAGTTTCCTCCCTATCTCTTCAAGGCTTAGCTTCTTCTTCTTTTTTTTTTTTTTTTTTTTGGTTTTTCGAGACAGGGTTTCTCTGTGGCTTTGGAGCCTGTCCTAGAACTAGCTCTTGTAGACCAGGCTGGCCTCGCCTCACAGAGATTCGCCTGCCTCTCCCAAGTGCTGGGATTAAAGGCGTGCGCCACCGCCACCCAGCCAAGGCCTAGCTTCTTATACGCACCTTCCAAGCCCTAACTCAATAGTCATCGCTTCCTCTGAGAGGTGGCCCATTTTCCAGCCTACACATTCTCCATTTCCTCATTAATATGTTCTACTCTACTGTCCACCATCTGAAGCCACACCGAAAGTATTTATTAATATGTTCTACTCTACTGTCCACCATCTGAAGCCACACCGAAAGTATTTATTGGCATGTTTAACATCTAAGTATCCTTGCTCCTTCAGGGCAGGCACCAAACCTCTCTCACCCAAGCCCTTGTCACAAGTGCCTATGCTGCTTGTCCCCAATGTTTTGTACAGCAGAGAAAATCACTCAACCAGTATTTGGGAAGGTAAGGAGCAGAGAGGAAGGAATAAAAAGAACTGGGCACAGGCAAAAGTAGGGCAGACATCTATACCGTTTACACAACACCTAAACCTTGAGGAGAAGCTCCCTGGGGGAGCGAGCAGTCAGAAGAGGAGAACACAGCTACCCACAAAGAGAAATGACACAAGAAAGAAGACAGTGGGGCTGGGGCATCTGCCAACAAGGAGCTGTGTTACACAGCAAAGGCAGGGAAAAAAAGGTTTCAACACATGACTGCAAGGTGAACTCAAGGAAGCAACCTGGAGTATAAAGACAGCAGTCTGTCTCTAAAGGGTTAAAGAATGAGTGGGTGGAAGGAAATGAAAGATTCAAGACATTTGGCAGTAGACTGATGAAGTGGAGAGAGAAGGGCCCCCAGAGCAGTAGCGAGAAGTGGAGTCTTATATTGTTGTTCTTTTTTCAAGAGATGATACCATCCCATCATGTTACTGCCCAGTTTAGAACCTTTGACTTCCTGTTCACCACACCAGAGAGCCCAGAGTAATATAGACCATAGTGTACTACCTGATTAAGGGCCGCCTAGATGACAACTCAGATATTTTTTTCCTCTCTGTATATAGTACAGAATGTCTGTCCTACCTCAAAGACTTTGCATATGCTGTTTTTTCTAACCCGAAAACTTTATGTGTGTGTGCCTGTGTGTGTGTGTGTGTGTGTGTGTGTGTGTGTGTGTCTATGTGGGTACCTGCATGTCAGTGTACATGTCCATGTGTGTGTGCCTGTATGTGTGTGTATATGTTCATGTGGGTTCCTATGTATCTGTGTACATGTCCATCTGTACCTGCTCATGTGGGTGCCTGCATTTCTGTGTACATGTCCATATTGTGTGCCTGCATGTCTGTGTACACGTCTATGTGTGTGTGCATGGCCAGAAGCTGATATCGGATGTCTTCCTCAGTCATTCTCCACCTTGGTTTTCTCTTTATAAACACACAAATACAGAGAGACAGAGAGAGGCAGAGAGGCAGAAAGAGAGGATGCAATGGAAGTCAAGGGACAACTTGCAGGAGTAAGTTTTCTCCTCCCACCATGTGGATTCTGGGAATGGGACTCAGGTCTTCATGGAGCAAGCCCTTTAAACATGAACCATCTTCAGAGATAGAAAAGTTTCTTAACCTCTTAGCCTCTTTCACCTTACAGATCTTAGTATACAAGAAACTTTACTACACAGAGTTTGCTCGCTTCTTACTGCTCCATTTTTGTCTTAGAGCAACAAGACATCTCTCTGACACTTGGCATAAACATCACAAATATTTATTTAACTGCCAAGTTGCTCTTTTCTAGTAGCAAGAAACCTGGAGGACAGAGTCAGGCTGACTTTGTTTTCACATACATCTATATAGAGCTGCTAAATAATGAAGTATAAAAACCTGAGAGCATTTTTATATTGGCCAGCTTGTGTATTAGACATGGCCTACTTCCTAAAGCCACATCAAGAGGCCATCATGTTCAGGCCAGTTCAATCTATGACCCCTCCCTTCTATGTTCAAGCACCCTGAGTAGAAGATCTCTGTAAACAAGCTACTGAGGGAGCTGTGTAGAAGTGCCATCAGCCATCACCTGAGTTTCCCAATGAGGTAACAGATGCACAATGGTCAACAAATAGCATTTTAGAGTGGCTGCAGCTGAACAAAATCAATCAGTATGTAACATTTAAGCAATGCATATGCTACTTTCTTTAGTCTAAATTATGCAAATTAATCCTAAAATGTCTTTGTAGGTGTGTGTGGCAAAAAAAAATATTATCTTTATAATGCAAATTGCATCTGCCTGCCTTCCTGTGTGAGGCCAAAAACCAACTTAAAACCAAGATTTTCCACAGGAAGATACATGTTTAACAGGTTATCCCCCAGCCACCCCTCTCTGCATTCATGCACGTGTGTGTGTCTCAGACACACCACCAGCACAAACTCTAAAGCCATCATTTTACAAACAGGTCTGCCTGTGCCTCTCTGCCAGCAACCAACCAGCACAAAAGATTATTTTAAATTCTACTAATTGAAAAACTGCTATAAATTACAGCTTCATCATGTTCAGAGAAAATTAACTGTATTAACTATGTAAACAAGTCCACAGATATAATCATGGTTAATTGGTGAACCCGTCAGTTCTAATACCCTTAAGCCCTTTAAGATGTTATTAAAAATAAATGATAGTTGCATTTATTACAAATTATTTTTATTGCTACTTTGTGTAATCAGACCAGCCTCATCACCCAATGTTCCTGAAAATGTTACATCTAAGTTTACTCTTCAAATCTCTCCAGGCAGTCTTCCTACAGAGTCAGGTGGATGCCCTTTTGCACCGCCATCCTCCACAGAACAGATGGGGGGGGGGGTCCTGTCTTTCTCAATCTTAAATAGGAAGACAAGAAAAGATTCAGCTACATGTACTTTGCTGTCAAAGCACATGGATAAGAAAGGAATGGAGAGATGGATTAGCAGTTAAGAACACTGGTTGCTCTTCAGAGGATCTGGGTTCAATTCTTAGTGCCTACAGGATGCCTCACAGTAGCCTGTAATAGAACCTGGCCTCTGCAGGCTCCTGCATACACATGGTGCACATAAGTCCATGCAAACAAAACATATATAAGTAGTAATAAATAAAATTAAAAAAATAAAGGTCTCAAGACTGCTGTTCCAACTACCTGTTCTTTTATCTTTTTCTTTCTTTTGACAAGGCAAGAAGAGGAGGTTGTTATTGTTTACTTGCCTGTTTGTTTTTGAGACAGAGGCTCAGGCAACCTGGGCTGGGCTCAAACACTCCATTAGCTGAGAATGACCCTGATCTTCTTCCTGCCTCCACTTGCCAAGTGCTAAGATCACAGAAGTACACTACTATGCCCGGCTTATTGGTTTTTAATCAATACCTAAATTCAATAAACTTGTCCAAAAAGCATATTGCTAAGAATGAAACACTTAAAATATACATATATCTCTATGTGCATATATACATAAGTAGGAAAAAGGACTGATTCCCTATGATTTTCTGTTTTGGGTAGGTCTTACTTCAGGAAGTATGATATATACATAGAGCAGAAACTGTAGAAGAGAAAACAACACATGTTTGAAAGTTCCTTTAAATTCCTATAATTGTTTAAGCAGCAAAGCTCCCTGAAGTATTATCTTCTTTATAAAATGTTTAATTTTGACACTACTCTAAAGACATGATTTCACAAACAGGTCTGCCTGTGTCTTTGTGCCAGGAGCCTGCCACTGGCTACACACATGGAGTCATGCAAGCTGACCAGCACCTTTACACTGACCCTCCAGGATGTGCAATACATTCCTCCCGAACTGTGTCCTGGACAGCTTCTATAGAACTTACAGAAAAACATCTCATTTTTCATTAAAAACTAAAGAAAAACTTACCTAGCATCTTGCACGCTTTCTGCAAAACAATTTCTTCATCAATGTTAACTGCCTTCATTAAGCACCAACAGTTTTTGTTTGTTTACCACTGTTAACAGAAATCTTTCAAAAATACAATATATTAGGTGCTCTTTGTATGGCATCTTCTGGGGACATGCCATACTATCTTTAAGCATTCTGAGTATCACTTGAGCGGTTTGTTTGTTTATTTGTTTTGTCTTTTTTCTTTCTTTCTTTTTTTTTTTTTTTTTTTGAGACAGGGTTTCTCTGTGTAGCTTTGGAGCCTATTCTGGCACTTGCTCTGTAGACCAGGGTGGCCTCAAACTCACAGAGATCCACCTGCCCCTGCCTCCCAAGTGCTGGGCTTAAAGGTGTGCGCCACCATCACCTGGCTTAGCTTGAGCTTTTTAAAAATTTACCCAGAGCATACATATCAATCTTTTGTTGGTGGTGTTGATGTTGTTTTGAACTCACAGAGATCCGGCTGCCTCTGCCTCCCAAGTGCTGGGATTAAAGGCTTGAACCACCAATGACAATATCAATCATTTTTTAAGTTAAAAAATAAAACAGCTAGACAGTTTTACCTCAAACAATGTGCCTGACACCATTCCAAAATTTGTAGTAGTCAATCCTCAAATAATATTAGAAGTAGATACTGTCTCTATCCTACTCTGTGGATAAAAACTTCAATAACTTGTTCTCAGAGCTAAATTCACAGTCTGGGTTCAGAGCATCCAAAACAGATTATCAAAACCAAGAAAGGAGGGTTGGAGAGATGGCTCACTAGTTAAGAGCACTTCCAGAGGACCAGAGTTCAGTTTCCAGAACCCATATCAGACAGTTCAAACCCTGTTAACTCCAGTTTTAAGAGGTCCTCTTCTGGTCTTTGTGGGCATCTGTGCCATACATTCACACAGATACACACATCCACATAAATAAAAACAAATCTTTACAGAAACAAACAGGAAGAAAAAGAAAGGAAGAAGAGCAAGACTAACATGCAGTAAAAAGATCTACTTTCCAAGGGACATAATAAATTGCCCCAGTCAATCGCCTTCAGCCTGGGTTCTAGACACGAGGTCCTCCCTAGCAGCTGTTCTCGACCCCTTCCCTCAGTAAAGGAGAGATTCCTCACAGGATTTTCATTCTAAGGAAACACCTTTGAATCTGTCCTGAAGGAAGCCTGAGAACAGAGTCTGATGTCTCTGCCCCCTGCTTGCACATCAGCCAACCCCTGAGCAAGGCGCAGGAAGTGGCCTAAGGGGAGAACCTAAGCTCTCCCTTCATCCCACACAAACTCTACAACAGTAGCCCTTCTCATCTTTATCAGTCATCAGCCACACTGGCCATAGTGACATTTCAAATTGCTACACTGTTCACCATGGGTTCCCTCTTCAGTAAGTGCCCCAGACTATCTCACTCTGGTTGAGGTCTCACTTTGCATAATCCTTCTACTCCTCAACCACTAAGACAAAACTCAGCCCTGTGCCTCCAAGGACATACCTTCCTGCACATATTCTCTAATTATGACTATCTCTTAGGTCTCTTGTATTTAATCTTTGATTGACGTGAAAACCAGTTAAATTGTCAGAGTACTTAATAGCTTTAAAAACAACTCAAAATGGGTTTTGCTGCACTTCAGGGAAAGCATTATGGACTTCTTGCACCTAGTTGGACTCCAGGCTTTCCTGTTTTCCTGGTAGACTTTGGAAGAACTGAGAAATGGTGAGTAAATAAAGCATTTTTGGTACTGGGAAGAAGGAAAGGGTAGTGTGGCACAAGGTAGAAGCTGATCCTGTACAGAACTCAAAGTGCTTGTTTCATTCTTGAGCCCAAAACCTCAAATGCTCTCATTTTTCCTCCTCATCCATGGACAGAGGCCACAGTCCTGACCTCTTCCTGCTCACAGACTCGAGAGTCTCTGCATACAAGCCGACCTCAAACTGCCTCATGTCCTCCTGCTCTCTCCTGAGAAGGCTGGACTCTAATCGATGTGTGCAAATAGTCTGTTGCCCATCTTCTATATATGCCCAGCTTTACTTCAAGCCTTCGCTCACACTGTATGTCTTCCTAGCATTCCATCCGACCTCACAACAAGGGAACTCACACTGGTCAAGGACCTAATCAAATGAAGCCTCTTCAAAACCACTGGCTTCCAGGTGCAGTAGTGTGTGCCCTAAGTAGCAGCTATTTGGAGGCTGAGGCAGGAGTATTTCTTGAGCCCAGGAGCAAGACTCTGGTCCCATCTTTCTGTATGGAGAGTGTACACACTTTCATGCACGTAGGGGTATGTGTCCATATGCATCATGGGTAAATCTCATGTGTGTTTTGGGAGCCACTCACCTTGTATTTTAAGACAATATCTCAAAAAAAATACCAGGGCTAGGAGTGGTGGCACACTTTTAATCCCACCACTCAATCCCAGAAGGCATAGGCAGACAGATTTCTTTGAGTTCACGGCCAGCCTGGTCTACAGCTGGTTCCCAGGACAGTCAGGGCTACATAGAAACCCTGCCTGCCCTCCCCCCAAAAAAGACAGGACGTCTTACTTGGACCTGCAGCTCACATATTTGGCTAGCGTAACTGATCAGTGAGCCCCAGGGATTCCCCAAACCAGCGTTGGGATCACAAGCACATGCCATTGCATCCAGTCTTTTATATGAGTGCTGAGGATCACACTCAGATCCTCATGCTTGCACTCCAAGCACTTAATCCACTCAGCCACCTCCCAACTCCACCCGTCTCTTCTTAAAAAGCATTTCCACACAGGGTTTAGCTCTCTTGAGGGACCCTAACAGTCTTAATTTTCACCTCTGCTACAGCACCACTCACTGTAAAAGCTATGTATATTTATACATAGCAAATTTATTGCCGTATGTGTCTTAGTCATCTGCCAAGCACTTAGCAGGTACCAAGAGATGTTTATGTATAAAAGAGAATGAAGTGATTTGTAATATATTAAAAAAAATAAGCTACTCCATCTTCAGATTGCAAAGGAGTACTCTGAAGGTTTCTAGGGCCTTTCTGCAACCACACCATGGATGGGACTTACCCAGTCTACATGCATAATTCATGCAACCAAAACTGGGTACACCCTCAAAGTTTTTCTGCCATACTGCACACTCTATGAGGGCAGGGATTCCTGTGTATTTTATTCCATTTACTCACTCTCTGTGACTATTATTAGTAAGAGGTCAATACATACTTACTGAATTAATAAAAGAATAAACAAAATGTCATGTGAATTTGAATATTAAATAAACCAGTTACATAGATTAAAAATACCTCAACAAATATCAACTGCCTTCTGGCCAGAGCACCCTTAAAAGAATTTTTCTATTGGCTCCTATCTCTAACCCCAGCACTTGGGAGGCTTGGAACAGGAGGCTCACACACATCTGAGGCCACCTAATGAGTTCCAGACCAGCCAAGGCTAGAAGAAAACCCGCTCTCCAAACAACAATTAATATTTCTTCTCTCTGCTCCTAACGCACATCTTGCCTTGGGACTAAGGATGTACTCCGAGTACTGGGGAGCAATGTGAAGAACCAGACATCATAAAACTTCAAGTGGAGGTATCACAGGAAGGAACTGCATGTTTTATTCTTTCTGGTTGCCACAACTGTGAAAACTGTAGGTGTACTTCAAAGGGAAGAGCATTCACAGGCATCTGCTTCCTACCCATGGAACCCCAGCACCTCAACATGGCAGCTGTTTAAAACCATGTTACCATAAAGTTTTTGAGACCGGAAGCTACAGTGGCATACCTCACTGAGGACGAGGAGAACAAGAAGCAGAGGAAACAACAACTAAAGGACTTGGTACTTAGCACAAAACACATTAGCAGCGATTAGTCTGTGTCTCTGGACCTCTGTATTACAACATTTTTTTAGGGAAAGATCTGCTATTGTCTATCCCAGGCTGATCCCCAACTCCTGAATTCAAGCACTCCTCCTGCTCCAGCCTCCCAAATACTTGGACTACAGATGTGCACCTCACTTGGTTGGAATTATTTAAAAAGGGGAAAGGGAGGACATAGAAACAAGCAGCCTTCACTCGCACGCTCGGCCAGCAACAGCTCTGCTCCCTTCTATGGTAAGTCTGCTTCCAATTTTAACCATGTTCAAAGGAAATGTGAAGAGAATGGGACTGTCTTTACATGGCAAAAGCAAGAGAACACAGAGGGTGTTTGTCTCCTCTACTTATTACTTTCTTACATTTTCTAATTTTTCTACAGTGAGTTTCTTCCTTGTTGTGAGAAAATAAGCTTTATGTTAAAAAAAAGGGGGGGCAGGAAAACAACAAAAAAGTTCTACCCAGAAAATTAAGCATTCTAAATGAATCCCTTATTCCAAGTACAAAAATAATTCATTAACATTAAATCATCCCCCCACTCTATACTCAGCACACAAACTTAGTATCTTCCTCCCCTGCTTCCACTGTATCCAACAATTCATTTATGAAGTTTCTTCAGAGCAGCTCTAGTTTCTGTGTCCTTGGGCTTCCAAGCATTATGTTTGCATTAATTACTTGGCTTCCCCACAAAGACTGCAGAATAACTAACCTGGGTCCTTTCATTTGCTTCTAGAACAGGAAAGCCAGTGCCAGGAACGAAATAACTTGTCACAACATGAGGCCAAATATCTCTTTTCTCACCTGGCATCCCCAAGCATGCTCTCTCCACCTGAGCACTAAAGACATTCTGAGCCAGGTAATACTTTGTTACAGGAAGGGCTGTCCTGTGCATTGCTGGGTATTTAACAGTATACCTAGCCTCTACCTACTAGATGCCATCTTTCCCCCCAGGGTGTACCTTCTAAAACTCCCTAGAGAATGGCAATGTCTCACTGAGCATGAAACTTTACCAAGTTGTTAACCACTAGCCTGCAAGATTCATCAAGGCTCCTTCATGCACGTCTATTCTATGGCAGGGCTCCATGTACCATTAAGCCACAGTACATCAGAGAACATCAGAATGTGCTTGATCAGCTAGATTCTGTTTCAACAGCCAATTCCCTGCCCACCTGAAATTTCTTGTGTGAAAATTAGTTTATTTCATTTTTTAAATGATTTATTTTTATCTCATGTGCATGGGTGTTTCGCCTGCATGCATGTCTGCTTGAGGGTGTTGGATCCCCTGGAACTGGAGTTACAGACAGTTATGAGCTGAAATGTGGGTGCTGGCAATTAAACCCAGGTCCTCAGTGCTATTAAGTGCTGAGTCATTTCTCCAGCTCCATGAAAATTACTTTTTAAAAATTCTTTGCACACAAGCCAGGTGTGGTGGTGCCCACCTTTATTCCTAGCACTTGGGAGGCAAAGGCAGGTGGATCTCTGGGTTTGAGGCCAGCCTGGTCTACAGACCTAGCTTCAGGACAGCCAGAGCTACACAAAGAAACCCTGTCTCAAGAAAACAAAAGGAAAAGATTCTTTGCACAAATATGTATATTTCAGACAACAAATCTAGTAGCTTAACATCATCTCACTAGATTATAATAAGGAGATAAAGAATACGGGTGCTTAATGGGGAAACACAGAAAATCTGACAGCAAACACAGTCCTGCCTGGTCTTCACTGAGCTGTAAAATGTTATCTATTATTACAGTTATTTATATAGTGTTCTCTGTAGAAAAATGGTTCTAGATCTCAGTAGTTGCTTCATTTGTGTTTCTCTCCAAATATATGTGTTTCTTTAAATTATTCAGAAGAACAGAAAGATGTCTTTTGGACAGTATTAAAATCCATAGCTGCTAATGAGCTGGTGTGATCAGTCTTCCTTAGAACCACTACTGTTTGTAAAGGTAAGCCTGTTTAACGTGGCAGACTTCATGGCTTTCTTTAGAAGACCCAAGGTTAAGTTCCCTTGTGCAATTTAAGGCCAGTATATTCCTGAAAAGCCAATTCTATCCTCAAAACTCCCTATTTTTCACTAGCTTTTTATAGCAGTTGCCCAAATTAAGGATTTTACAGCCTAACTCCCCTAGCACCTTAAATTTGTAAAAGGAGATCACCAAGAAGCCAGAAAGAAAATCATCTTCCTGGTAAAACAAACTGATACCAACACTTGCTCAATTACAACATAATGAAACACGGTTACATTTTGGGAAATGTTTGAATACTCTACCAATATTCATTTGCTTTCTAGCATCATTTTCAGAGCCAGTAAATAGTGTACTCTGGCATGGGATTGAAACAACTTAAACTAGCTGTTTTCAAAGTGAAGCACAACACTGAAATCTGAGAAAGAGACAAAATACAGCAGTGTAGAGAAACTGAAATACAGTCTAAGTGCCTAGTTAAGATGATACATCGAATTAAGTTATGATTACTGTTCATAATGTCCACACTCCCTCTAGTATGATGTATCTGGTTTTTTTTTTTCAACGTGATCTAGATCCACACAAAAGAGACATTTACTCCATATTACAAAGCATGCTATATCTGGTATAGACAGCTCTGGCTGTCTATAATGCTGGCTGGCAGGCTCCACTAACCTTCACCACAAAGTACAAAAGAACACATTGATCCTTCAATAAAAAGTACCCCTGGATCTTGGGAAACAGAAGCCAGGAATGAAATGACTTGCTACACAGCACCCGAATCTTATTTCTCACCTGGTACCCCCACACATGATCTCTCAAACTGGGCACAACTGATTGAGCCAGACCATAACTTAGGGGGGTGAGGGGTCTATGTGTTGTTGCCACCCCAAATCCTAATACTTGGAAAACATCAGAGTCTCCGAAATCAAAAGCAATAGGCAACATAAAATGTGGTTTTGGAAAGAAAGGAACAAAGATTTAATCAATATAAAATGTTCATCTTTTTTTTTAAAAAAAAAAGTTTTTTTACACTGCATGTATGCCAATACATAACTCAAATATTTTCTTTTTAAAATATTTATTTTCCGGAGGGCAACACCCAAAGACTTGATACTTGTATCTAATTGTCTCCGTGTTCTACTTATTTAACGACCCAAGGTTTTTATGCCTTCTTCCCTGAAAGAAATAGTGGCAATTTTATACTACCATGAGTACCTGCGACTGAGCTCTATGGCTGGGGAGGAATTTTAATAGCATGGATACTCATGTATCCAAGCAGGGGCTGAAGACAGAACACAGCCCTGAATCAAGACTATCAATTAGGACACAGTCCTTGTCCCCCAGGAAATCACAGAGAATACACCTCCGAAGGGGGCACACAGGCACCTGGTGAGAACCACACCTCTGATCTAGTCTCCCCAAAGAACTTCCTTCGTAAACACGCATCCCAGGAGCCTGGGAGTGTCTCCACGGGTGTCTCCTGCATCTGAGACAAGCGGGCAGCCGCGCGGAAGCGGCGCGAGTTGGGGAGCCACACTACTCCAGTTTCGATGAATCGGGTCCCTTTGGGTAGGAACTGGCAGTCCCCTCTGCCCTGTCCCTTCACCCATGGCCCCCCATCACGCTGCTTTCCAGCAAGCTGCGGTCCGGAGTTCCCGGGCGCGCCCCACGCAGTCCCAAAACCCAGAAAGTCCCCGGGCAAGAGCAGACCAGGCAGGACGCGGGCCACGACCCTCGGCGAAGTCCTGCGGTCAGGCTGTCCCGGCGCAAGGGGCGGTCGGCGCGCAGGCCGCGGGGCCATAAACAGGATGTCGGCGGCGCGGGCCGCTGTTCGCAGAGAGGCCCTCCTCCCCTCCGCTCCTGGCAGCCGTCTGGAAACTCCCGCCCCGGCCGCGCCGGTCACCCCGGTCGCCCCGCTTCGCGCCCCTCGCACCGTCCCCGAGCTGACCGCGGCCGGACGTCTCCACCTCCCCAGCGTGACACTCACCACTTCCGTGTGCGCCGGGCCGCGCGGCTCCTGGGTGCAGCGTCCGTCCGGGTCGGGCGTTCGGCTGGCGACTCAGCCAACTGTGCGGGGCCCGGTGTGGACACCCGCGGCTGAGAAGAGGCCCCGAGAGGACGAGCAGGGATGGGTGCGGGCCCGCGGCGCGACAGCGGCTGCCGGCTACTCCGCGGCTGTGGCGGCCTGCGCTCCAGGACGCGCCGGCGCCCGGCCCCTCCACCGCAGACCCCGCCCCCCACGGGACCGCCCCTGTAGGCTACGCCCCTCGTCCGGCCCGCCTCCCGTGACGCCAGATGCTTCCCCCGTAGTGGGGCGGGGCCAAGACCCAAGCCTGAGGACCCTTGCGTCTTCTCCGTCTGCTCGCCACGCCCCCATCCGGTCTCGCGCTCGCGCAAGCGTCCCTGCTAGCGTCTTCTTTGTACTTCGTTAAGAATTGATCTCAAATCGGGTGTAATGGCACACTTCTTTAATCCCAGCACTCCGAGAGGCAGAGGCAGGAGGATCTCTGTGAGATCTCCTGACTCAAAAAAAGGAGAAGACGTAGGCGTGAACTCATGCAGGGAATTAGAATTCTCAGAATTGGCCCGCTGAAGTGACCTGTGCCCTTGGAGGCACTATCCCTGTCCCTCAGTGTTTATCTCCGCCTACAAACCAGCCACGCCAGAGGAGAGACTTGTTTAGCAAGAACTTCGTCTGTCACTTTGCCCGTTGCTGCTATAAAATATGTGACAAAGAGCAATTTAAGGAAGGGAAGATTTATTCCTTGAAGAGAACACAGTTGAAGGGATACAGGCCCAGGCCATCATGATGAGGAAGTCGAGGTGCCAAAGTTTGAGGTGAAAGATCACATTGCACACGTGGTCAGGAAGAAGAAAGGATGAATGCTTATGCCAGTCTTCTCGTTTGTTTTACGTCCAGGATCCCAGCAGATTGAATGGTACTGCCCACAGATTAAAGTGAAATTTATCCTCAAGGGCACAGCCAACAGGATAACCTAATCTACATAATCCCTCACAGGCACGCACAAGGCTTGTTTTGCATATGATCCTAATTTTGATAATCCTCCAGGGCATGGCCAGGAGATAACCTAATCTATATACTCTCTCACAGGCTTGGATGGTCTCCTACGTGATTCTAATCGTCAAATTGGCAATACTAATTATCATAAGGAGTTAACCAGATATCAAGCATCAGGCGTTGACAAGTTCAGGCCCAGCTCTATGCCCCGCATAAGAGGTCTCAGTAAAGGAGCAGGTGAGACTAGCAAATGATGGAGGAGAGTAATAAGAATTAACATCCATTGATACCTAATGCGTGTTCAGTGTTTTTGATTTTTCACTAATCATCTTTCACATAGTAGGTTTAGTCTTATTCAACACACAGTGTGGCTCAAGTCTCTTAAGTTTTGGCTTCCTAAACTGTGGATCTCCTCGTAATTTAGTGTGGGGTGCTCACAAAATTGTCACAAGTAAAAGATTTCTAAAATGTGCAACAACCAAAATTAATAATCAAATTTAATAATTTAATAATCAAATATAATGAAGCTAAGGTATTTCTAGCAGTGCCTGCCCATTTTGTGTCCAAATATGTCGTTGCAACCTTGGTTCTGAACACGCAAGTGCACTTTGGCCTGTGTGTGCTATCGCACACTACATCAGCAAACAATGCCTGAAGGACCTTGGCTCAGATCCACCGTTATGAATTGCACTATTATTACTTTTAACTGTATATAGAAACGTTGCTATTGATAGGGACATTTGGTATGACAAAGACTTTGAATATTTCTCCACTTGTTCCACACCATGCATCAAATTAGTATATGTTTGGATCAGATTCTGCTAAAGTGCTTGATTTTCCAAACTGACTGAGTAGAGGCTGACAAAATGACAAGATTGTCTGTCGCCCAGTCTAACAATCTGATTTAATCCCCAAAACCCACATCATGGAAGGAAAGATCTGACCACCAAAAGTTCTCTTTTGGCCTCCACATGTGTGACATTGCACATATACGGCTCCCACACACGTACCTATACACACAAAATAAAAAATAAATGTTAAAATTGAATTAAAAATAAAATTGCTGTTTCAGCTACTCAGATTTCACACACACAAACCAAAGTTTGTGTTTTGACTTTCAATTAGGACAGAACTTCCAGCAATTTCTGAAGTGACCTTAACATACATCTGTGATTTTTGTACTACATAGTCGTGCAAAGTGGCATTCTCGGCTTTGAGGATAATACCACCAAATACCAGCCAACTCTGGAAGGTATCAAAGGTGTTCTGAGTTTGCAACATCAAATATTTGGCCAAGATTAAACTCTTTACACAGAAACAGGCAAGCACTTCTATTCTGGTGAGTTTCCTGTCGGCTTGCTACAAACTACAGACTTCTAGGAAGAAGGAGCCTCAGCTGAAAAACACCTCCAGCCGACTGAACTGTGGGCAAGTGTGCGGAGCAGTTTCTTGATTAACGATTACTGCGAGAGCGCCTGCCCACTGGAGGTAGTATCATCCCTGCATGGTCCTGGGTAGCATAAAAAAGCAGGCTGAGTAAGCCGTGAAAAGCAAGCCAATAAATAGTATTCTTTGATGCTCTCTGCTTCAGTTCCTACCTCTAAGTTGGCTTTCCTCAACAATGGATTCTAATCTGTAAGCTAAAATAATCCTTTCCTCCCTCAACTTGTCTTTGGTCAAATTTTTTTATCATAGCAAAGAAAACAACAGTCTAATTTGTGTGAAAATTCACTTTTTCTTTAATAAATGATAAAAGTATATGTGCGTGTTTATATATATATAAAATCAAAGAATTATTTTTAAAAATAATTCTTTATGATCTATTATCAATAGATATTTGATTTATATATCTACATATCCAAGTCTGCATAAAAATTTCTCAGGTAGAAAGAGTTACCATGGAAAAAAAAGTTTAAGAAGCCCTGCCTAAAACAAGATCATACTGGAGCAAAGAGTCATACTCATAACAACCTACAAGCAAGTCTTGACCTTCGAGTTGAGACTCCCAGTGCCTGCGAGTTTCCCAAATTTGGGAAACTCAAACGCATAATTTGTGGTTGTGGAAAACTGCTCTCTCCCCTGAATAAAGGGAGGAAAATTGAACTTGGTGTTTTGTTTTGCTCTTTTTTTCTTGGTTTTATTTGTTTGTTTTTGAGACAAGATTTCACTCTGTAGCCACTTTGTAGCCCAGGCTGGCCGTGAGCTCACAGAGATCTGCCTTCCTCTGCTTCCTGAAGTGCCAGAATGTGCCACTACACTCCGCTCACTCTCCTATTTTTATGTCTTATTAGTATTTTGGTTTTTGGTTGTGACCCACTGAGTTGAATTAGTGCTGCATGTGTGAGCCTGGGTGGGGAAGTCATTGACTGGAGCAGGGACACCTTACCAGTGGCTACAGCCTCGAAGAAAAAGACTCACCGTCTTCAACAAACCTGTTCTGAAGAATGATCTAGCTGCTCATGGGGCAGAATGAGAAGATGGCTTCCCGAAAGTGACATCCACTCCTCTGTCTCAGACAGGATTCAAAGAAAACCAGACTTTCTGACCCCTGAGTGCTCTTGGAGGGTTCAGAGAAAAAAGCCATAGTGCTTCTTTTTCTCTTTGCTACGACAAAAGCCCTAACAAAATCTACTTAAGGAAGAACACGCTTGTTTAGGCTCACAATTTGAGGGGATGGTTCATCGTGGTGCGAAGATCAAGGAGGCAAGCCAGGAGGTAGCTGGTTATACTGTATCCAGTCAGGAAGTAGAGAGCCAGGACAGGTGTGCTCGGCTACCTTTCTCCATTTTGTTTAACAGGACCCTGAAATGATGCAGCCCACATTTAGGGTGGGTCTTTGACCATTTAAACCATTGGTTCTCAACTTGCGAGTCACGACCCCTTCAAAGGACCCCTTTCACAGGGGTCGCCTTAGACCATCAGAAAACACAGATATTTGCATTGATTCATAACAGTAGCAAAATTACAGTTATGACATAGCAACAAAATAATTTTATGTCGGGGGGGGGTTATCGCATCATGAAGAACTGTACTGAAAGGGTGCAGCATTGGGAAAGTCAAGAGCCACTGAGTTAAATCGACCTAGAAACTGTCACACTCCCAGAGTTTTAACTCTTAGGTAGTTTTGGATCCTGTCCAGTTGACCATCAAGCAGCATTTCAGTGCACGTGGAGAAATCAGAGACCACATCTCCCACAAGTCATAGGAGCCAAGGCAAACTTAGTATTGTCATGCTGTGTGGCTAAATATTAGTAAAAGGTGAGTCTTAGGCAAAACTTTAACCAAAAAAAAAAATGTAAAGGAATAGAGACAAGTTTTTAAACAGGTTTTTGTCTTTAAAGAATCATCCAGGGCAGGGTGCTCAGCCTCAGTGAGTTTTGAGCCTGGAAATGCCTCTTCCAGATAGGGCTATTTTATGTATCATGCTTGGCAGTGTTTCTGGTCTCTGCTTTCTAGATTCCAGAGTGAAACCCTTCCCTCTCTCTCCCCCTAGCTTCCACCTTCCTCCCAGCTGTAGCAACCAAATCCATCTTCAGAAATTGCTTAATGTTCTATGTGGAACAAAACTGCCTCCTCCTCCAATTAAGAGGCACTAAACTGGGCATATAATGTGGACGATGGATTAGAGGACTAGATCAATTTTACTAGGAAATAACATAAGGCAGTAATAATAATCACCCAAACGTACACACACAATTTCACACATGATTTCACTCCAAAGAACATTTGCTCATTAGTCTGTTATCCTGCCAAAAATCATGACCAAGGTAACAATGGGAAAGCATAATCCAACAATGACACTCTCTATTAAAAGGTTGTTGAATAGCACTCAACAACCAAGACTCTGTTGTGCAAATCACGAAATTTAATTACAAACGGCTAGAGAGATGGCTCAACAAGCAAGAGCCCTGGCTGCTCTTCCACAGGACCCAAGTTAGATTACCAGCCATGTGCTGGCTCACAATCATCTGTAACTACAGTTCCAGGAGATCTAATGCCTTCTTCTGACCTCCTCCAGCACCAGGCACACGCAGGACACACAGGCATATATGTAGGCAAAACACCCATACACATAAAAATAAATTTAAAATAATATTTTTTATTTAATTACAAAAAGTTAGAAACTGAAGAAAATGAAAGCTCTCGACACACAACTCTAACATAAACATGACCTCTCTCCATTATTGCTCCACTAAGAATACTTTAAATTTATGTATACTCATGCTTACATTATATAGTTTATATATTATATTATATAGTTTTTTGAACTTATATAGGTTCTTAGACTTCACTTTACAAGCATATGTCCAGGCTCCCATATATCTTCATAACTAATGCATGCTAATGCATGGCTGTGTGCAAGTACCATTTAAACACCAATTATGAAATGTGATATTTACGCAGTCACTTTCAGAGAGATTCACAGAAAGAAAGGTTACTGAGTTAATGGCATATGCATTTTTAGATTCTGCCATCATAGGCTCATAGTGACAAGTTACTTTCCATGCAGTTTTCACAAATGCACCATGCCTGCAAAGATACATGCAGTATCAAGTTCAACAACAGGAATTATAACTTTTAAAATGGTTTGCATCTTTACTATTGTGTGGTTTCGCTGGTTATTAATGAGATCGATAATTGTCTGTGTATTTTCTCACTGATGTCCACTTTCTAAAAAAGTTTGCTTTATCAAAGACTATGAGAGGAAACTGGTAGAATATATGCTGCCTTTATTTTTAGCCCATCCTTCTGGGATGTAGCATGTCATGTCAACTTATAATAATGAAATATTTAATAAAGAGACTGTGACATTTTGGCATTCGGCTTTTTCAGCATCCCGTTTGCCTAAAACATTATTTTTGTGATTGGTTCTCCTTTCCTTATTATCAAGTATGGTGGGTTGTTGTAGGCTGTCTAGCTTTCTTTAGGGTTTGTTATTCATTTGTTAGCTCTGTGGTTTTTGCTGGGATTCTTAAGAAAGGCGACCGCTCATTTTAGATTAGATAAACCGATACAACAGATACTAAGTAGCAACTATGTGCCTCACATTGTTCCGGACTATAAACACTGAGGTTCAGCAGGACAAAAAGTGTTCCTTGAAGCTGGAGAGATGGCTCAGGGTTAAGAGCCCTTGATGCTCTTAACAAAGGATCAAGGTTCAGTTCCTAGCACCCACGTGTCAATATATACAACCCTCTACAACTCAGTTCTAGGGACTCTGACACCCTCTTCTGCCTCCATGGGCACCAAGCATGCCTATAGTGCACATATGTTTTGCAGGCAAACTCTCATAGACAGAGAAATAAGTCTTTTTAAAATCTGTTTTTAGAAAGTATGCTGGATGATTTATGTCAAATTGACACAAGCTAACGTCATCGGAAAGGCAGGAACTTCAATTAAGAAAACGCCTTTCTAAAATTGGACTGTATGAAAGCCTGTAGGACGTTTCCTTGATTGGTGATTGATGGGGAAGGGCTAAGCCCATTGTGGGTGAGGTGGACTGGTGGTCCTGGGTTCAAAAAGAAGTCAGGCTGAGCAAGCCATGAGGAGCAAGTCAGTTAGCAGCACCCTTCCATGGCTTCTGCAGAAACCCCAACTCCAAGTTCCTGCCCTATTTGAGTCCCTGTGCTGACTTCCTTCAATGATGGACTACCATGTGGAAGTAGAAGTCAAATTAACTCTTTCCTCCCCTACTTGCTTTAGACATGATGTTCAACACAGCGATAGAAACCCGAACTAGGACAGAAAGTGTCTTGTCAAGGAAGATCACTGAAAACAAGTAAGCGGCCTGACAAGCTGCGATAGTCTGTCTGCTGTCATGGCATAGGAATGCTGGGATTATAGATGCCTGGTGTGAGAGGTCCTTCTGTCTATGTGTTGCTTTTATTGGTTAATGAATAAAAAAACTGCTTTGCACCGGGCGGTGGTGGTGCACGCCTTTAATCCCAGCACTCGGAGGCAGGCGGATCTCTGTGAGTTCGAGTTCAGCCTGGTCTACAAGAGCTAGTTCCAGGACAGAGAAACACTGTTGCAAGAAAACCAAAAAGAACAAAGAAAAAGAAAGAAACTGCTTTGCTGCTTTGGCCTCTAGCTAGGCAGGGAAAACTAAGCTGAATGCTGGGAGAAAGAAGGCAGAGTTAGTGAGAAGCCATGTATCCCCACTGGAAACAGAAGCCAGAACTTTACCTGGAAAGGCACAGCCTCGTGCGATACACAGATTAATGGAGATGGGTTAATTTAAAATATGAGTAAGCCAGAAATATGCTTAAGCTATTGGCCAAACAGTATTGCAAATAGTATGGTTTCTGTATGATTATTTTGGGGCTGAACAGCCGGGAACAAACAAGCAGCCTCCTACTACAGATGCCCACTACTGTGCTCAGCTACACATGGGTTCCAGGATTTGAACTCAGTTCCTCATACTTTCAGGGCAAGTACTTTATTCACTCACTGAGCCATCTCCCCAGCCTTCATCTTTTTCCCCTAAAAAGCAGCCTCTTTCCCTCACCTCATCCTTAAAACATAAAGTTAAATGCTATTTTTTTAACTACCAAACTAACCTTAGATAATCACTAGTTGACCTTCTCAACGTGCTTACTAACCTATTACATCAGCTTTACCTTCAATACAGAAATAACTAGACTGAGAATTTTCCTATTACTTAATATCATGCAAACAGTAGGCATCTAAATAATTAATGGCAGATTAAAAGTAAAAGTCAAGGGATTGCAGGGATGGCCTTGTCAGTAAAATACTTGCTGGGCAAGCACGAGGACCTGAGTTCAGATCCCCATAACTCACTAGTAGCCCGTGTGTGTGTGTGTGTGTGTGTGTGTGTGTGTGTGTGTGTGTGTGTAAGAAAGAGATACAGACGGATTCCCAGAGCTGCCTAACCATCTAGTATAGTTACTTGAAGAGCTTTGGGTTCAGTCTTAAAAAACTAAGGTGGAGAGTCTAGAGAAAGACACAATCTGATGTCAATCTCTGACTTCCATACACCTGTGCATATATGCATATCACACATGCACATATACACATTAAAAAATTAAAGAGCCAGGCATGGTGGCACATGCCTTTAATCCCAATATTTGGGAGGCAGAGGCAAGTCTCTCTAAGTTCCAAACCAGGGACACTGTCTAAATAAATCTAAAAACCATTTAATAAGATCTTACCCTAAAGGTACCATGTGTAGCATGTAATAAAAGTTCTAAAGGTACTTGCTGACTAAATCATTGAAAGAGCGCAGACGAAAAGCCTATGAGTCATACACATGCCTGACAGTGAATACTCATGTTAAAACTTTCTGGGCCACAATATTTTAGGGCATGTCACCATGGCTATGAATTTGACGTGTGGGTAAACCATCAAACTATTGCTTGAGAAAACCCTGAGCATGAATTTGGAGACCTTTCTCAGCCCAACTCTGTAAGACACGAAGGTTACTCTTCACTGCTTCAACTCTCCTAAGGAGATACTCATTGACTATGCCCTCAGCCTAGCACGCAGCCACAGCTGAGTAATCGTGGTGGCTTTAGAGCAATCTGACTAAACCCTGAGCTTCAGCGTTGTACCCCTGCTGTTTCCTCCAGTCCTCTTCAGTGTCAGCAGCCAGACACTAGTCAGCCCGTTTGTCCCATGAAATCGTAAAACCGGGTTTAAGGCTATCTACAGGCTAGAGAGTGAGTAAAATAGTTGCCATGCAAGCCAGAGGACCTGAGTTCAGGTCCCCAGAACCCATACAGTAATATGTGTCTGTAACCCCAGAACTCCTGTAACAAGATATGAAGCAGAGACAAAAATTCCTGGATGCTAGGGGGCCAGCTAGCCTGGTATAGCTAACAGAAAACAAGAGACCCTGCCTCAAAGAAAATGAAAGGTGAGAACCAACTGGGGGGGGGGATGACAGAGCAGCACACATGACACCCTCCTCTGCCTCTGCACATGCACCCACACCCACACCCATGCATATATACACACACCAGAAAAGGAGAGAGAAACAACCACTCCAGCTTCTACAGAGCCAATCGTTCTGCAGAGTGTTGTATGTGAAATGCATAAGCCATTGACTCTATTTCTCTTAGCCTGACTACTCCTTTATAGGTGACCACCTCACCCCAAATGCTAGTGACGGAGCCTCCAAGCTTCCAGAAGCGCATGTCTCCACTTCCTATCTTGCTACAGGTGTGCCAGGATTACACTGCGTACGGCTGTACGGGTGCTGGGGAATTGAACTCAGGTCTCTTGGCTTGTGTGGCAATCACTTAACCCACTGAGCCAGATGCTAAATGAGTGCTCTGTCGTTGAGTCACACCCCTAACCCTTTAGGTAGCACCCTTGCCGGCTGCACATTTCCCCTAAGGACATGGTGCTCTGCTAGCCATTCCAGTGCTTCCTGCCAACCACGCTCCCTTGGTTTCTTCTGATTATAATTTGCTACTTATAAGCTCTGAGCTTCTGGATGTTCACCACTGCAGCTGGTCCTTATGATGGGTCCCCTCGTCCTTTAGAGTCAAGCTCTGAGATCGTGCTCCTGCAGAGGAGGCTGCCACCTTGGTGATGCCAGTGCCCTCTTTGGCAGCATCTTCTTAGTGGTTTTGGTGAGTAGTGTGATGTTTGGGTCTCCCATAGGACACAGACATCTGGTCTTGTGAGATAATGCCATCTAACATGCCCTCCTTCCAAACCTCATTTCTTCCTTTATTTATCACTTTTTTTTAGGTCTTCCCATCACTTTTTCCATACTTCTAAGAGGACCCATAGTAAGGCTGCCTCATCCTCTGGAGTCTTTGAGTCAAAGAATTGACCCTGCACCTCTGCTGTAAAAGTAGATATACTGTCCTTGGAAAAGGTCAGGGGACTTATCATTTCTATTATTATTATTATTTGGTTTTTGGTTTTTCAGGACAGGGTTCCTCTGTATCTTTGGCTGTCCTGGAACTCACTTTGTAGACTAGGCTGGCCTCGACCTCACAGAGATCTGCCTGCCTCTGTCTCCCAAGTGCTAGGATTAAAAATGCACTACCACGTCCGGCGTGACTTCTCATTTCTATCGGTGACCAAAGTTCTCTCCCTGATCTGACTACTGGACAGCTCGACATCAAATTTTAATCAGGCATTTATCACAGATGTGGCAATGCATGGCCTGCACCCTGTGTGCTGTTTTTACACCTGCTCCATCTCATTAAACTTCCTTTTATGTCACTTGGTTTTCTCACTTGCATTTACTCAACACTCTGTCTGCTAAACACTGTGCTAAATACTGCACACTCATCTCATGCCATCCCAGTTTCTCTGTGGTGGGGTCTTGAGCATGGTACCCAATTTCTTCTGTCAGTGGGGATAATGACAATGTCTACTGTACAGGATTGTCATGACAACTGACAATAGTTAACATCAATAGTCATTGAAGTCCAGTTGGCTTTTTTGGCCCCCAACAGTAAGTCAAACCAGTTATTTTATGTGACACTAATGTACTAAAGTCTAGAAAGAGAAACATCAGTTTATTCTAAAAATACTCACCATAGAGAGTAAAGTATTACTAATCGTATTTATTATGGTTCTAATCAAATTGAAAGCTTTTGCGGTTCCTGTAATTAACAGCAGTGTAACAGAATCAATCAAGCCGGGATGTAATGAATCTTCATACAAAAAACTCATATATTTACTTCTACATTTATAAATGATGGCTCTTTCTGAGGGCAGGACGCCCAAGAAAGCTTGACTTTAAAATCCCTTGTTTTACAGGAATGTTAAGATTACTTTGTACTGACTATTAACAAGGAGTCTTATCCTGCCCTTGGGGCTTAGCAGATTGCATTAATAATTCAGACCCTAGGCTACTCTGACAACTAAGTGTGGCGTCTTCAATGCTGATGAGCTTGCCAGTAGGCAGAAATTTAGGGTAATCCCTTGAACCTTTCTCCTTGCATTGGATTACATTGTGTGATGCCCATCAGCATAAAAATGTGTGTCTTTACTTTTTAATTTTTGCAGCCTCCCCCCAAAAAAGATTTTTAAAAACCAAGTTCAATTTGTGTTGTTCACATGGTCACTTGAGCATGGTCAAACTGCCTGTGGCCAGTCCTTAAAGATGCCCATGGGGTGTGTGTGTGTGTAGAAGTGTCTGAGGCAATGTTGATGTCCACGATCTATGCTGTGCCTCAGATGGCAGCACAAACTGCTCACTTCTACACACACACCCCATGGGCATCACAGCCCACAGACATCAACATGGTTTCAGGCAGTACAGGCCACAGGCACCTTGGATATCAACATGATCCCAGGCTGTAGCAGGACCATGAACTCAGCTCTGCCCCACCCCCGGTGGCGGTGCTAACCACAAACATCAACATGGCCTGTGATGGTAGCTCAGGTTCAATCTCTCTCTACTGTGTAGGCACTGCTCTGTTCCTCATCACAATGTGTGTGTGTGTGTGTGTGTGTGTGTGTGTGTGTGTGTGTGTTTGCCCACACAGGTCTAAATGCAAATATTCATTGCCAGGAATCATTGGTCTAGCTCAAGGTCTCCAGTCTCTGAAGCACCAAAAAAACAAACAAACAAACAAACAAACAAAAAAAGGACCATAGATGAGGCTTCTTTGATCACAGCCATGCTTCAGGTTTCCATCTTTGGTGATGACAATGAGCTCCCAGACCTGGTTCTGCGGCATCAGTTCCTTCTTGAGGTCCAGTAGCTCACAAATGGAGTAAGACCTAGATGGCTTCCAAGTTAGGTCTCCCCCTCCATCTCCCACACACACACCACGTGTCCCTCCCCGTGCTGCAGTGGGCTCTTCTGGGACTAATTTTTTAACCAGACAGCATCTGTGTGTACTTCTTGGCCTATAGCTCATGAATGTATCTGACAGAGGGGGGGATAGCTGAAGTGGAAGGCCTAAGTTACATGCCTTTAAACAATAGAAAACAGAGGGATAAGAATTATATGGGACTTTTTGGGGGTGTGGGCTTTTGGTTTTTGGATTTTAGTTTTGGGAGACAAGACAGGATTTCTCTGGGTAACCACCCTGACTGTCCTGGAACTCACTCTAAAGACCAGGATGACCTCAAACTCACAGAGATCCACCTGCTTCTGCCTCCTGATTGCTAGGATTAAAGGTATTTGCCACCACCACCTGGCCTCTATGACTAACTAGTGGCTTACTTCTGCACTCTGATGTTAAGGCAAGCTTTATTTGTTAGATCACAAACAAAATATCACCACATTTCCCATTTTTTGGTCTAAAATAAAAAAGGTTATAATTAATATAAGAAAAACTATATACAAGAAGTACAAAAACTACATATAATATATACAGGCATTAAATACATCAATAATGTTTATTTCATTAGCATTTGACAAATTCAGAGAAAATACTCCATTATCTATCCTATCTTGGTGAGTCCAATGTTGTTCATAATTCATTTTCTATCCTAACTTGCATTACCATCCACAACTGTTTTTTGATTTCTCTCAACCTTATATACTTTAACCTCTTTAGTGAGTTTCTTTTCTGAGTCTGGTAAACAAGGAAAACTTTAACTATAATTGTCTAGTGTTCAACTACCTCAGAGACCCAAGAAGGAAATAATATTAACTGAGCAAGCAGAAAACACAAACAAGCAACTCCCCAAAAATGTGAGAAATGACAGAAACAGCTGGCTGCCTGGACAGTCACCCAAGGTTCCTCTGTAATGTTGGGTCATCCATATTCAGCCTACCTGACAGACTTTACTGTGAAGCAGGATATTCTAAAGAGCTGTCCTACCTTGTCTTGGCAAAGTTTAGCAGTCACTCTCTTTTGTGTCCTGCTTGTCCAACTTGGACAGCATACTGTTGACAGTCGAGGCAAGGGTACTTTCTTGCCCAGTGGCTAACTTTTGCCACAAAGAAAGTAAACTCCATAGGGAGTTTCTTTGATGCCCATCATCTTCTCTGATGTAGATTGGTGTTGCCAGGAGCAGACATTCCTCATTGTCATAAAAAGAAAAAAAGAATCTGTGTTATTAAAACATCTTAAATGGCATATTCTGTAGATCTCTGAAGTGTTTGAAGTTGACCTGTCTATCTAAAATATCTCTGTGTTTGACCTTGAAAACATACCTAATGTGACTACAAGTTTGGTTGTAATAGGTGACTAATTACTAACCTGTATTTCTTTATTATCCTAAATAGTTTGTAATAATAACTTTCAAAAACTAGAAATTTGCATTACATTTGTTAAATGAGCTGTATAAGTACAATACCTTGAACAAGAGTAGAAATATATGTATATTCTAACAAAATTAACTTTAATTTTGTGTCAATATACAAAAAATCCATATCAATGTAAAATACTTAAAACAAGTAGTTGCTTTTTAAAGGTAGATTCAATAATCTACCCTTTTATCCTATCATATCTATATTCCCCCCCCTTGTTTTCTCAAAACCAGAACCCTGAATCACACTGCATTTGGCATTCCAATGTGGGGCCAAATTTTCCACATAAAGCCTGAAAAAGCTTTAAAAATGATTATAAGCATACAAAAATGGAGTCAAACTCGTCTCCTTGGTAAACACTTCTTCTGGGGTGGGTTCTGTTTGCTAGCATCAAGCAGAGACATGGCTTTTTAAAGATGGCTTCCTGACTCAGTGTTAGCAGCAAAAACAGGCAGCTCTTTTAAGAGGTCCTGCTACTAAACCCTTGAATGGGCTTTATGAGCAGTGGATGTCATGCTACTCAGTGGCAGCAAGGACCTAGAAGCTGGCCAGAGTTGGGGCAGTAATCATGGCTCCCAGAGCTGGCAGTAAATGTATCTCTGCCATGAGGCTAACCTCTCGGGGAGCCAAGGAGCAGGGTGGAACCAGGCACCAAAGCTGCTGCCTTAGTCCTAGCCATGGTTACTTAGCAGTTTAAAGACTCATGTGGTCAAAAAAAAGATAAAGGTATGCAGTAAAGACAGATTCAGACAAAAAATAAAAACCTCTAAACAGATTGTTAAAAAAATATTCATAGGAAAAAAGTTTTCATTGGTTTGGGAGAGTAAAGAGAAGGTATAGACAGTCATAAAAACAAATACATAGTTTTAAAATAATAAATTAATATAAAAAAGCCACGTAAAGATGGAAAATACACAGAAAGTCTGAATACTGTATGTTATTATGGTATCTTTGAGTTATTTGACTGCCGAGGAAGGAGCAACAGCTGCTAAGAGAAATTTGATTATAAAGGTTGCTGAATTAATCCAACATACATATTTTGAAAATGCCTTGATTTCAAATTTTAAATCAAAAATATGTTACTTTGGAGAAAAGGTTATGCTTTTGTTTCCACAGTAAATGAGAGGCTGTGAATTCATTCTGGGTTAAGAAAAATCAGGTTTAATTGAGGAAGAGCCCCCTGAAAAATCTCCAATGGCAGTAGATGGTCCAGATAATACAATGTTTCAGAGTACTTCTGTTGCAGTTTCCTCTGAGTTCTACATCCAGAATGGCTTCAAGACTGCTGACTGAGATGATCTAGGCTCACAGAATACTCTAGCCAGGACTTGACAATAATCATAAATTTTCTCAGAGTCCCCCAAAGACTGCCAGAGCTCCCAATCAGCAGGAAGTAGTCTAGAGAACTATGCCCACATACCCAAAAGATGAATCATGGATATTCATTATCATTTAAGGGGGGTTGGATACAAGTTGTTATTGATAATGGTCAAGAAAAAGGCTGAACAAAGGAGATTAGATTCAGGGATCTCATTTTTCTTCTATCAGGTTCAGTGTGGTTAGATTTATGTTGAGGTCTTTAATCCATTTGGACTTGAGTTTTGTGCAGGGTGACCATACTTAAACTGCCATAAAACTTTCACATGACAGCTATTTGATCTAAAGAAAATAAATGACAATATCTCTAACAATGTACTGACTCTTTAGCCAATTCACTTAAGACAGCTAGAAATGTTCATTCACACTCTACTAGGAAAGAGCTGGAAAGGATAAATATGTACTTAAGCTTCCTCAAGGTACCTACCATCTGCTTTAATTCCCACCAGCGACTTCTGAGAAGAGATTAGGTGTTTGTCAAAGGTCACAGCATGGCAGAGCAGGGATGCCAAACTTCAAAGCACTGGTTCTTCTGGTTTTGTCACACATATCCACTAATAAGGTCCTTTCAGAGATATTTAAATTCTCATCACTATGCACTTGGGCATCTACCCACTAAGATACAAATGAAATAGGTTTGCTGAATGAATAGGTTTAATGGAAAGAAAACCAACTCTATAAACGGAAGCGAGTGCCTTCATGTCTCTAAATTCAAGGTGTTATTTGCACACAGGGTTTGACACAGTTGATATCAACACTGAAGTAACAGCCACACAATTCCCAGCCACTGATATAAGCAGTCTAGCCACTGGCTGAAAAGACAAATCAGTTGCATTCCTTGGAGCTTCTATGATTTAAGGGGTAATCTTCCTTATACCGTGTCAAATGGAAGTCAATACTCAGGTCTGACATTCATATTAGTTGAGTAGGTGTTTCTAATTCAGCAAACATATTACATTGAGGAGGGGTATTTGCTGACTCACACAAGAGCAGATTAACCATTGACTCAATATCACCCAGCAGCAATCGCCATCTTGGGAGGTAAATTGGTACCACTGCCAACATCCTTTGAACTTTTCTCCATAGCAACTACTATCATTTGAGAAGAGAGGGTGGCAAAAGTCCTCTCTTCCAGTCCCTCAACTATACCAAGTCCTGCTGCCTTGTCCATCATCCCTTCCTTCCTTCCTTCCTTCCTTCCTTCCTTCCTTCCTTCCTCCCTCCCCCCTTCCTCCCTCTGTCTCTCCCTTTCTTCCCTCCCTTCTCTCTTACTTCTGGCCCTGTAACTCAGGTTGCCTTTAAACTTCCAACCCTCCGGCTTCCACATCTTGAGTGCCAGGATTACAGATATACACCGCTCCTGATGCCACCTTGTGTTACTAAGGCCCCAGGCTTGCTAGTGAATCAGGAGTGGGCTTTACATCTTGTTCCTATTCCCAGGTGTGTGAGTTTTAGTACACTGTTACTTTAAGAATCAGTTTTCTCATTTATAAAATGACTGACATAGTGCTTGCTAAGGCTGTCATGAAACTTAAGCTAAATCATGAATATAGATGACTTGGTGTATCTGCCATGTTGTAAGTCATAAAAAGTTGATTATTAAAAGAGACCAGGATTTTAAGCCCTAACATACGGAAAAGGGAGGGGGGACCCCTTGGACCTGGGGGAGCCACTGACACAGCTGCTATATAAATTATATCACAATTTCACCTCCCTAGATATTTATCTGCTGGAGTTAGACTCCGCAAGGAGAAAGAGTGCCTCCCGTGGTCTCTCAGATTATTTTACACCTCTTAGAACTGTTTTTAACACATAGATTCTGGCCAGTTTACACAATCTCATGGCAGGCTGTGAGTGAACACGCTGCATGGGCCATGCTTTCATCACTGTGTCTGCAGCCATTGGGTGGATGAGTGTGTGGATGAAGGGAGAGATACTATGAATGAGGCAACATAACCGCTTTAGAGATGGGTCCAAGTACCCATATTACTAGGAAAAGCAGCCTTTGTTCTATAGATTCGCCTAAGCCCGCATCTAAACAGACTGGTAAGGGATATGATGTTCACAGAATTGTTAGTCAGTCAAGGGTGGTTAAGAAATCTTTGCAAACTTTCCAGGGAAATACATGGTTAGTGGTGCTATCAGGCATGACCAACATTGGATAAAGCACCTTGTTAATCAGGGAGCCCAGGGAAGATGTCACACCCCTGCAGCTCACGAGGTTAGCAGATCCACCAGTTAGAAACAAGCCTTTCCATGCCTGGTCTGTGGCCAGCAGGGTGGTGGAGACTGGGCAGGGAGCATGCTCCCTGCAGTGGTGTTTGCTGCAGCCAGTGATGTAAGATCTAAAGATAGAACGCAGCCATGGAGATAGATGATCTGCAGGCAGCCCTTCAGAGTACCTACGGAGCATTCTAGAACACAAGGGAGTAGTGATGAAGATGGATAGCTTGTCTTGTTAAGACACATGAATCCCCATCTTATTCTTTTTTTAAAGTGACGTACTAGAATTGCTTCCCACGAGCCCATGGGCTCCCCTCAAAGTGGAAGATGTCTTCTTGACTCCACATTAGGTGCCTTCACGTAAGTATCCAACACCAGTCACGTCAGGAGGACTGCCACCGCGGAGACTTCTAGCTATCCAGTCGAGGTTTCTGGCGCCATCCCTTCTGAAGCAGGCTATTAAACCTCCGCAAGCACACCACTGATTTTACGGGGGACGATCCTAACTAGAGCAGTTGCCCCAAGTGAATGATGCATCAGGGAAACGTCATTATAGGCGTGAGATGAGGTTTAGAGCATTTTTGATTGCCTTTATCCCACGGCTCCAGGCTTGACAAAAGTCTTGAAGACAGGGGCTCACACTGCCAGTGTGGTACCATGGTCCCTGCCTGGCTCCAGGGACTTTATTTGCAGATGACTGAAAAGTCTGTTATGACCTGCCGAAGACTGCTCAAAGGACTGCCACAGAATGCTCACTTTAGGCTGCCTCACGCTAAACTAACCAGTGTCTGCAGATATTGTTAGACGCTTACAGGAAAAAAAACAAAAACAAAAACAAACAAGAAAATGTGGAATGCAAAAGGCCACAGTTAAGCTATGCAATAAACCTCCAGAGGCCTTGGAGGAGAGAGTTCCTTTGGGAAGTTGTGACAATCAAAAAAAAAGTGTGTGTGTCATGAGTGAAGCTACTCTGAGCCACTACATACATGTGCCTGCCTCACCTAGGCCCACAGCAATCCAACCGGCTGTGAACGAAAACTTCGGACACCATCAGTTGAAATAAACATTTCTTCAAGGAGGAAAAGCCTCACAGGAAACCAACTCTGCCGAGATGTTGTTTGTCCAGAAGAGTAAGAAAATAAATTTCTGTTGTTTAAGCCACCCAGGTTTAAACAACAAAACAAAGGCTTAAATAAACAAAATAAACCCCACAAAATCCCTGCCTTTCCATCTCTGCAGACTAGGTCTGTGTTAGGGCTCTCTTTAGCACTCAGCCAGACTTACATTGAACTTAATAATCAGCCTATGAGAAAAACTTAGGGTTTTAATTTTTTTGTCATCTAGTACTTTGCCCTGGCTGCGTGCATGACTTTCTAGATTTCCCCATAGACAATGGTACCTTAAAATAGTAAAATAAATAAATAAATAGGATAAATCTTGGAAAACTTAGATTGGTCATTGTGGTAGTTTGAATGTAATTGGCCCCATAAGCTCACAGGGAGTGGCACTATTAGGAGTGTGGCTTTGTTGGAGGAAGTGTGTCACCGTGGGGGCAAGCTTTGAGGTTTCCCATGCTCGAGATAATGCCCAGTGTCTGAGACCATTTTCTGTTACATTCTGATCAAGATGCAGTGAGCACCGTGTCTGTCTGCGCCACCACGCTACTTGTCATTGATGATGATGGACTGAACCTCTAACACTGTAAGCGGCCACTTCAGTTACATGTTTTCTGTCATAAGAGTTGCTGTGGCCATGGTGTCTCTTCACAGCAACAGAAACCTTAACTAAGACAGCCATGGATTCCTGTTTGTTTGTTATAGCTCGTGTATCTTCTGATTTCCATGTGTGTTTGTGTGTGTGGTAGACACACACATGTGAGTGTGGATGCATGTCCTTGTGCAGAGCCCAGCAGAGGCTGTTGGGTGCCCTGTTCCACTACTTTCTACCTTAGTCCTTTGAAGCAGGGTCTCTCACTGTGCCTGGAATTAATTTTCAGCTAAGCTGATGACTAGCCAGCCCCACTGATCCTCCTATCTCCACTAGTCAGGGGGCTGGGGTTATGCGAGCGTTCAACCATGCCAGACTTTTTCTTTTGGCTTTGTGGGTTTGGAGCCAGGTCGTCATGCTTGCTTTGCAATCATTTTATCTCATGTGCCCCTTTCCAGACTTTTGTCAATGCATTCATACATACGATACCAAAACATGAGCAAGAAAATAAAAATAAGTTGAACCTTAGGAAATTAAAAACTGTTGTACTTCAAACAACATTATTTGTTAAAAAAAAAAAAAAGGTTAAAACGCAGAGAATAGGAGAAAACACAGGTAAATCATACATTTGTTAAGGATCGAGTCTTTAAAATATATAAGGGGTGTCACCATGGAGATATCCCCAACAAAAATCCCATACTCTCCTCTTTCCATTGCTGAAATACTTGACAACACAGGCCACTCTGCGGTCATGTTATCAACACACTAACTTTCATCAACTAAAGTCAGGTCCTTCAAGAACGGTGGCAACATGGAACACTCTTGCCACACTCTGAGCCTGACGGATGACACCTAAGGGGTCCTAGAAGAATACTGGTACACTATTGGCTACAAAAGCAATTTGAAGTGGAGGCTACAACATTACCCATATGGTAAGGTTTACATTCCAGGGCTGAGTTCATTTGTGAGCCCTGTGACATGGGTAGGAAACTTGGAGCTCTAGCATAATTCTCCATGCAGGGATAATAGGCCTGCCCCGCCTACTATCAGGAACAGTTGCAGTGGGATTGAAGGGTGACAATGTGCACACTGAAAGCACTTGCTAACTCCAATGCGCTAAACAAACATCACTTGTATTCCTGCCTCAGCCTTGAATTTACAAAAGCAGCCACCTGCTTTCCTAGCATCCTCTTTATTCTCGGCCGTTGATAAATGCTTCGTTCTCCTCATGCAGTTGGGGTAGAACAGGAGGGAATCAAACCAGCTAGTGATAACCATTTCTGCACAGATCGTCATCCAAACCAGCTAAGCAATTACAGCGAAAGCTAAATACCATTTGCAACCCACTGCAGAGACTGAGGGTGATGGACTGATAAACTACTCCGGACTCCCATTTGCAACATTGGGAGCTGTGTCTGCTGGGCCCACTGAGAGGGAGAAGAGAGCGTGACCTGTAATCTATCTTACTCGATGCCGTCAGCTTCCCTATAGCCCCTTCAAGCAAGCAGACACCCGTAAAGTGCAGTAAATGGAACTAATAGCATGAGTTAGGAGAGTATTGACAGTCTACGTCAATGATGCTTGCCCAAGTGAGAGACCTACAGATATTTCAAAACCTGATGTTCTTTGTGCTCATTTCTTTGCTATTTAAAGAGAAAGGTAATCCATTAATGATGAGAAGACACTTGGAAAGGGTAACATACAAGACTTTATCAGTCAAAATACTTCCCTTTGTGTTTAGCGGGGGGGGGGGTTATAGGATAATTGGTTGCCTTACACATTAGAGAATATATCATATTCCCTTTGATTTATAAGAAATGAATGTACCAGTGGCCAACAAGATGGCTCATTGGGTAAAAGTGCTTTCCACCAAGCCTGACGGATGATCTGAGTCCATCCCCAGAACCCACATAAATGGAAGGAGAAAACTGACTCCCTTAAGCTGTCCTCTGACTTTCTAATGCATACTGTGGCATGGTTCATACACACATACAAACACATGCACACACAAATAAATAAATAAATAAATAAATAAATAAATAAATAAATAAATAAATAAATAAATAAATAATAAGTATTGATCTTTCAGAGGACCCAAATTTGGTTTCCAGTACACACATTGGGTGGTTCAGAATCATCTGTAACTCTAGTTCCAGAGGGAATTTGATGCTTCTAGCCTTATACACACACACACACACACACACACACACACACACACACACAGTGGAGCTTTGAAAAACAAATGGATATACCAAAAAAGAGCAGTATGATGTGGGATATTTGTACACTGTATGAAGATATATTGCTGTGACTGACTTAATAAAAAGCAGAATTACCAATAGCTAGGCAGGAGGTATAGGTGGGGCTTCTAGGAAGAGAAAGGAAGTAGAAGGAGATGATTGAGGTGAGGTGGAGATGCCAATGAGACATGGAAGAAGTCAGACATACAGAAGGAGAGAAAGGTAAAACGCCACATGGTAAAATATAGTTTAATAAAAAGCAGGTTAATTTAGATTATAAGAGCTAGGGGACAGGCCTAAGCTAAGGCTGAGCTTTCATAATTAATATTAAGTCTCCATGTTATTATTTTGGAGCTGGCTGGTGGGACAGAAAAAGACTCGTTACAGCAGTATTGTTTTGTTTTCTCTTTTCTAATTGTCACCACACATCCCTTCCCATAGTCACCGCATGCAGTTCATGCAGTTCTTAGCTCTTCCTTAGAACCTCTCCAGTCATGGGAACAGGAAATATTATTTGTCCCTTATTCTTTTTTGTTTTTGCTTGATTGTTTGAGACAGGGCTTCTCTGTGCAACAGCCCTAGATATCCTGGAACTCGCTCTGTAGATCAGGCTGGCCTCGAACTCACAGAGATCTGCCTGCCCCTGCCTCCCGAGTGCTGGGCTTAAAGGCATGTGCCACCACCGCCTGGCTTCTCCCTTATCCTTATTCCGCACTTCTTGTCATTCCGTCACATCATCTTTTAATATTTGCTGTCTGCTGCTTATCTTTTAGTGCCATCATAGCCACCATATTCAAGGCTTTTTAAACAATTCTACTTTAAAGCAAATCAAGACAGAGACAGTGCTTCCTAGTTGTTCTTCAAACCTCTATTGAAGATTTATTATTACGTTTTATTTATGTGTATCTACACTTGTGTGTGTGTGTGTGTGCGCGCGCGTGCGTGCGCACATATGGATACTAGAAAGGGTCATTGGATCCCTTGGAACCAGACCTTAACAGGTTGTTGTGAGTTACATAATGAAGGCGCTAGGAACCAAACTGGGGTCCCCTGGAAGCACAGCAGGTGTTCTTAATTGCTGAGCCATCTCTCCAGCCCTGGTTTTTAAGTTTTAGATGGGGCCTTGCTATGCAGTCTAGTCTGAGGCACATGATCCTCCTACCTTAGCCTTTTCTGTGCCTTTTACAGGTGTGCCCCACCACACCCTGACTCTCTTCATCCTGCGATGCTTCCATCCATTTTCTATTATTGCACCCAATGTGAAATTGCTATAGGAAAGATATCTATATTTTTATATAGTTTAAGATATATTTCCCTATAAAGTAGATGCAATGACCATATTTCTTGAATAAGAAATCTAGACATATGATCTGATGATTACATATATAGAGATACAGATGTATACATACATATATCTATATATGGACACAAAAACTGGACTTTTCCTTCTACACCTTGAACAGACTATATTATACATGGTATAAACATACTACTTGTGGGTTGGTGGTTGAATTGACTCTTCTTAGCTAGTATAGACTACAAATCATACACTAGTAGATTAAGAAAAATATAGTCTATGGTGGTTTTTTTAGTTAAAAAAATAAGGTTAATTAAAAGGCAGTAAGGCCCTTGCTGTACAAGCCTGGAGACCTGAATTTGATCCCTGGAACCCATGGGCTCTAGTTTGTTTTCTTTTGCTGCGATAAAACATTCTGGCCAAAAGCAACTTGGAGAGGAAAGAGTTAATTTGGCATACACATCCTGATCACACTCCATCATTGAGGGAAACCAAGGAAGGAATTCAAGACAGAAACCAGAGGCAGGAACTGACAAGAAGGCCATGAAACTGCTTACTGACTTGCTCAGCTTACTGTTTAATACAGCTCGGGTATGCCTGCCCAGGGGCAGCTCTGCCTGTAGTAGGCTGGGCCCTCCCACATCAATTGATCAAAAAAACTGTCATGCAGACTTGTCTACAGGTCAATCTTAGGGAGGCATTTTCTCAAAGGAGGTTCCCTCTTCCCAGATGATCCCAGCTTGTATCAAGTTGACAGAAACTGACCAGCATAACATGCAATAGTAGAGGGAGAGAACCAATTCCATAGAGTCCTCTGACCTCCACCCTCCCCCTAAACACATACACACACCATGCACATACACACAATAATAAATAAAATATAACATAAAAATGAATTTGAACTGGGTGTGGAAACACATACCTATAGTCCCAGTCCTGGGAGAGAGTAAAGCAGGAAATTGGTGAGTTATAGGTCCACTAGGGCTATAAAGCAAGATTTTAACTAATGGTAAGTAAATTCACTAATTTAAATTATTCCCCAATATTTTAAATTTTATGGTTTTACATAAAAATCAAATTGTCTAAGGAAGTCTGAAAGTCTACAAACACTATGTTTTTAGAAGTGAACTCAAGTGGCTGAAAATGGTGACACACATCGACCTGTTATCCCCACACTTGGGAGCTAAAGGAAGAGAATTGTGAGTTTGAGACCAGCCTGGGATACATATGGGAACCTGTCTCTAAATAACCAAGGCACACAATACAAAGGGAAAGTTGTAATATTAACCCATTTGACAAATACTGGAACACCTTCAATTTGCCAAGAATGTTCCTAAGCCCTGAGAATAAAATAGCCAACAATACAAGCCCCTGGCTCTCAAGAATATTACATTTTAAGATTATGAGGAAATGTATGAATAAAATATGTGATCTGGTAGGAAGTTACCAACAAAAAGTAATTCTGAAGAGGGCAACGAGCTGGGTCACTGTAATAGAGGATATCTAATGTCCTTGTAACCACATGGTCTGGTCTTGTCTGGCAGACTAACAAGGAGAATATGACAGTATGATACGTTTGCCAGGCAGTTAGTAATGAGACTTGTGGAGAGGGTGGCCTCCCTCATCATTCCTGACCACAGACAAGCCAGAGTAGGGAAAGAGTGTTCTTATCTGAGGCAGAGATTACACAGCTATCTCTTGTTTCCGCTTGATGATCAGGAGAGATCATCTTACCTTGAAAACTTCAGTTGTGAGAAAGAAGTTCGGTAAACCCAAACAAGAAACAAGAGACAACACAAAACTGTCCAAACAGATCTGCAAAGGACCTTCTAGAGAGGAAAGAGAAGAAGCGAGAGGGAGGAGAGAGATTAAAAACTCAAACAAGTTGGAAAGGAAGAAAAAATTTTTAAAGGGGAGAGGAGATCCTAAATCTAACCCAAACGAGTCCAGAGAACCTATGAGGAGATACAAACTATGAAGGAAGATTTAAGCCAGGCACACTGGTTTAATCCCAGCCTTTGGGATTCAGAAGCAGGCAGATCTCTGTGAGTTCAAGGCCAGCCTGGTCTACAGAGTGATTTCCCACTAGCTGCTCTTCCAGAGGATTGGGGTGCAATTCCCAGCACCCACATGGTGGCTCACAACTGTCTGTAACTCCAGTTTCAGGTGATCTGATGCCCTCACGCAGACATAAATGCAGGCAAAATATCAATGCACATAAAATAAAGATAAATAAATTGTTCTTTAAAATTATTTAATTGTTATTGTGAAAAACAGGACTGAGCCAGTGACCTGGGCCTGAACGGGCCTGGGACAGTGAACTCAACAGAAGCGGGAGCAGATCCAGACCAGGAACATTTGCAGAATCAGGACTGGGCCAGCAACCTGGGCCAGAGCAGACCTGAGACAGCGAACTCCAAAGGAGCAGGTACAGGAGAGCAACTGCTGAGCAAGAGGGCCAGATTCAGAGACCTCTGAGAGTCTGGGCATGAATCTGGAACCTTCAAGGGAGTAGACCTGAGCCAGGACACCTGCAGGTCCGAGCATGAGTCTGGGTCCTCGAAGGAAGTAGGCCTGAGCCAGGACCCTGCAGGTCTGGGCTGTCAGTCTGGAACCTCCGAGGGAGTAGGCAGGAACCAGAAACCTCTGCTGGTCTGGGTGTGTGTCTGAGATCTCTGAGAGAGTAGATTGGAGCCAGAGACCTTTGCAGGACCAACCCCAAGCCAGGGACCTCCGCAGAGGCAGATCCACACCAGGGCCATTTACAGAAACATTACCAACAACCTGGGCCAGAGCAGGCCTGAGACAGTGAACTCCACGGGAGAAGAGCAAACCCCAGGAGTGCTGAGCGACCTCCAGGAACACAGAGTGACCAATGGGGTACTGGAACCATGGCACTGATTTCACCACAAGGAGCAACCATCTGAGTCTTGGATCCACTGGCACCTGGAAGATTAATCACCAGAGTCACAGATAGCCCCAACCATACCAATTATAGGAAAAGATGAGTAGACAAGGTAAGAACACATGCAACATTACAAAGAGCAACATTACACCAGTAAAATCTAGTGACCCTACAACAGCAAGACTTGAACAACCAAATATAGATGAAGCAGAAGAAAATGACCTAAAAAAATACCTTCAGGAGAATGTTTGAGACTGTTAAACAGGAAATGAGAAATTCCCTCAAAGAAATGGAGGAAAAGACAAACAAAAAATTGGGAGACGTCAACAAATTCCTTAAAGAAAACCAAGAAAAAGCACTCAAACTTATGAAACAAGCTATTCAAGACTTGAAAACTGAGAGACAATAAAGAAAACACAAGCCAAGGGAATTATAGAAACAGAAATCATGAGAAAACAATCATGAACCACAAATGCAAATACAAACAGCAGAATACAAGAGATGGAAGAGTGAATCTCAAGAGCTGAAGATACAAAAGAGGAAACAGACTCATCAGTCAAAAGAAACATTAAATCTAACAAAACCTTAACACAAAATATCCAAGAAATATGGGACGCCATGAAAAGACCAAACCTAAGAATAATAGGCATAGAAGAAGGAGAAGTTCAACTCAAAAGCACAGAAAATTTATTTAACAAAATCATAGAAGAAAACTTTCCCAACCTAAAGAAAGACATGCCTTGAAGATACAAGACACTTACAGAACACCAAAAAGATTGGATCAAAAAAAAAGTTCCCTCACCACATAATAATCAAAACACTAAACATACAGAATAAAGAAAGAATATTAAGACCTGCAAAGTAAAAAGGACAATTAACATAAAGGCAGACCTATCAGAAATGCACCTGATTTCTCAGTGGAGACAATGAAAGCCAGAAGGTCCTGGCCAAGCATTATGCAGATATTAAGAGACCATGGATGCCAGCCCAGACTACTATACCCAGAAAAACTTTCAATCACCATAGAAGGACAAAACAAGATATTCCATGACAAAATCAGATTTAACCAATATCTAGCCACAAACCCAGTCCTACACAAAGTATTAGAAGGAAAACTCCAACCCAAGGAAGTTGGCTACATCAATAAAAACACAAACAATTGTTGATCTCACAGAAGTAAATCCCAAAAAAGGTAAAAATACACGAATTAACATCACCAACAACGAACACTAAATTAACAGGAGAGAACAATCACTGGTCATTAGTATCCCTTAATATAAATGGACTCAACTCACCCATAAAAAGACACAGACTAACAGATTGGATACAAAAACAGAACCCATCCTGCTGCTGCGTACAGAAACACACCTCAACCTCAAAGACAGACATCATCTCAGAGTAAAGGGTTGGGAAAAATTTTTCCAATCAAATGGACCTAAGAAACAAGCTGGTGTAGCTATCCTAATATCTAACAAAATAGACTTCAAACTAAAATCAATCAAAATAGACAAAGAAGGACATTTCATATTAGGAAAAATCCATCAAGAGGAAATCTCAATACTATACATCTATGCCCCCAATACAAGGGCACCTTAATATGTAAAAGAAACACTTCTAAAGCTTAAATTATACATTAAACCCCACACACTAATAGTGGGAGACTTCAAAACTCCACTCTCACCACTGGATAGGTCAGTCAGACAAAAAGTTAACAGAGAAATAAGGGAACCAATAGATGTTATGACTCAAATGGACTTACCAGACATCTATAGGATATTTCACCCAAACATAAAAGAATATACCTTCTTCTAAGCACCTCATGGAACCTTCTCAAAAATTGACCACATACTCAATAACAAAACAAACCTCAACAGATACAAAAAAAATTGGAATAACCCAGTGTATCCTATCAGATCACCATGGCTTACAACTAGAATTCAACAGCAACACTAATTCCAGAAAGCCCACAAACACATGGAAATTAAACAATGCTCACCTGAATCATCAATGGGTCAAGGAAGAAATAAAGGGAGAAATGAAAGACTTCCTAAAATTCAATGAAAATGACCACACAACACACCCAAATTTATGGGACACAATCAAAGCAGTGTTAAGAGGAAAGTTCATAGCATTAAACGCCTACATAAAGAAGCTGGAAAAATCCCACACTAGTGAATTAACAGAACATTTGAAAACTTTAGAACAAAAAGAAGTAATTTCACCTAAGAGAACTAGACTGCAGGAAATAATCAAAGTGAGAGCTGAAATCAACAAAATAGAAACAAAGAAAACAGTACAAAGAATCAATGAGACAAAGAGCTGGTTTTTCGAGAAAATCAACAAAATAGACAAACCTTTATCCAAACTAACCAAAAGGCAGAGAGAGAATATCCAAATTAACAAAATCAGAAATGAAAAGGGGGACATAACAACAGACACGGAGGAAATCCAGAGAATCATCAGGTCATGTTACGAAAACCTATACTCCACAAAATTGGAAAACTTAAAGGAAATGAACAACTTTCTGGACAAATATCACTTACCAAAATTAAATCAAGACCAGATAAGCAAATTAAACAGACCTATAACTGCTGAAGAAATAGAAACAATCATCAAAGGTCTCCCAACCAAAAAAAGCTCAGGACCAGATGGTTTCAGCTCAGAATTCTACAAGATGTTCAAAGAACTAATACCAATACTCCTCAAATTATTCCACACAATAGAAACAGAAGGAACATTGCCAAACTCTTTTTATGAGGCTACAATTACCCTGATACCCAAACCACAGAAAAACATTACTAACAAAAAGAATTACAGACCAATCTCACTCATGAACATTGATGCAAAAATACTAAATAAAATACTGGCAAATCGAATCCAAAAACACATCAGAACCACATCATCCACCATGATCAAGTCAGCTTCATCCCAGAGATGCAGGGATGGTTCAACATATGAAAATCTGTCAACGTAACACACCATATAAACAAGCTAAAAAACAAAAACCACATGATCATCTCATTAGATGTCAAAAAAGCTTTTGACAAAATACAACATCCCTTCATGATAAAAGTCTTGGAGAGAGCAGGGATACAAGGAACATACCTAAACATAGTAAAGGTAATATACAGCAAGCCAACATCAAACTAAATGGAAAGAAACTCACAGTGATCCCACTGAAATCAGGAACAAGACAAGGTTGTCCACTCTCTCCATATCTATTCAATATAGTTTTTGAGATCCTAGCTAGAGCAATAAGACACCAAAAGGAGATCATGGGGATACAAATTGGAAAAAAAGAAGTCAAACTCTCACTACTTGCTGATGTTATGATAGTTTACATAAGTGACCCCAAAAATTCTACCAAGAAATTTCTACAACTCATAAACACTTTCAGTAATGTAGTGGGATACAAGATTAACTCAAAAAATCAGTAGCCTTCCTTTACACAGATGATAAATGGGCCGAGGAAGAAATCAGAGAAACATCACCCTTCACAACAGCCACAAAGAACATAAAATATCTCGGTGTAACCCTAACCAAACAAACGGAAGATTTGTATGACAAGAACTTTAAATCTTTGAAGAAATAAATTGAAGAAGACACCAGAAAGTGGGAAGATCACCCATGCTCTTGGGAAGGTAGAATTAACATAGTAAAAATGGCAATCTTATGAAAAACAATCTACAGATTCAATGCAATGCCCATCAAAATCCCAACAAAATTCTTCACAAACCTCGAAAGAACGGTACTCATCTTCATATGGAAAAGCAAAAACCCCAGGATAGCCAAAACAATCCTGTACAATAAAAGAACTCTGGAGGCATCACAATCCCTGACTTCAAACTTTATGACAGAGCTACAGTACTGAAAACAGCCTGGTATTAGCATAAGAACAGACAGAAGGACCAATGGAACCGAATCGAAGACTGGATATTAATCCACACACCTTCGAACATCTGATTTTTGACAAAGAGGCAAAATACATAAAATGGAAAAAAGAAAGCATATTTAACAAATGGTGCTAGCATAACTGGTTATCAACATGTAGAAGAATGAAAATAGATCCATATCTGTCACTATGCACAAAACTCAAGTCCAAATGGATCAAAGACCTCAACATAAAGCCAGCCACACTGAACCTCATAGAAGAGAAAGTGGGAAATACATTTGAATGCATTGGTACAGGAGACCACTTCGTAAATATAATCCCAGTAGCACAAACACTGAGAGAAACAATTAATAAATGGGACCTCCTGAAACTGAAAAGCTTCTGTAAAGCAAAGGACACAGTCAACAAGACAAAACGACAGCCTACAGAATGAGAAAAGATCTTCACCAACCCCACATCAGATAGACGTTTGATCTCCAAAATATACAAATAACTCAAGAAACTGGTCATCAAAAGAACAAATAATCCAATCAAAGAAAATGAAATGCAGACCTAAACAGAGAACTCTCAACAGAGGAATCTAAAATGGCTGAAAGACACTTAAGGAAAGGCTCAACATCCTTAGTCATCAGAAAAATGCAAATCAAAACAGCTCTGAGATTCCATCTTACACATGTAAGAATGGCCAAGATCAAAAGCACTGATGACAACTCATGCTGGAGAGGTTGAGTGGTAAAGGGAACATGCCTGCATTGTTGATGGGAATGCAAGCTGGTACAGCCCCTTTGGATGTCAGTGTGGCGATTTCTCAGAAAATTAGGAAACAAACTTCCTGAAGACCCAGCAACACTACTTTTGGGTATATATCCAAAGGATGCTTAATCGTGCCACAAGGACATATGCGCAACCATGTCCATAGCAGCATTGTTGTCAAAGCCAGAATCTGGAAACAACCTAAATGCCGCTTGACCAAAGAATGGAGAAGAAAAATGTGGTACATTTACACAATAGAGTACTAAACAGCAGAGAAAAATAACGACACCTTGAAATTTGCAGGCAAATGGATGGAGCTAGAAAACATCATATTGAGTGAGGTAACCCAGACCCAGAAAGACAATTATCACATGTACTCACTCATTAAGTGTCTTTTAGACATAAAGCAAAGAAAACCAGCCTACAAATCACAATCCTAGAGAACCTAGACAACAACGAGGACCCTAAGAGAGACACACATGGAGCTAATCTACATGGGAAGTAGAAAAAGACAAGCTCTCCTGAGTAAATTGGGAGCATGGGAACCAGGGGAGAGGGTTGAAGGGGAGGGGAGGGGCAGGGAGTGGAGCAGAGAAAAATGTAGAGCCCAATAAAAAACAATAAAAAATTATTATTACTGTGTGTCTAAGAGTGAGGGTGTGTATGCTCATGTGTAACACCCACATGTATACATGTAGAGGTCAATGGCCACTTTCAGAAGTTAGTTCTATCCTTCCTCTGTAGGTTCCAGGGACTGGATGAGCCTTCAGGCTTGCATAGTAAGCATTTTTACGTAGCACAGGGGCTGAGGATGTAGTTCAATGGTAGAATGCTTGCCGTTGTGCAGATTTATGTGAAATACCCTAGAATACTGTGAACTGATGCTCAACGAAAAACAGACTTCTGGACTGTGGATTAGGAAAGATTTTACTTATAGGCAAGGGGTCAGTATCAAAGGGCCCTCATTTTATGTTTGTTTTTTTTTTTTTTAAGGAGGATTTTATTTCTAAAGCAGAGAGACCTTTCTTCCTTCCTCATATTTCCCTCTTTGGCTCCACCTTACGAACAAAATATTCAGATCTCCAACATTCCAGGATGTCCGAGGGGTCTGGTTTGCACAGGTACTTTTTAGCCTTAATTCCCTAAACTAAAACAAGCGAGGGGAAAACAGCTGTTCTAGTGAGCAGCGAGTATCCAAACAGACTGGGCAATTTCTAAGGTTTCATGATGAAAAAAAAAATCTCCCACTTAGCCTATTTTGCTTTTCAGATAAAACGCCTCTCCAAACTTCGTGCAAACCCCGAAACTGTTCCAGGAGGGCGTCTCGGAGGGAGAGTGCTGAAGTTCAGCTCACATTTACTGGACTTTGCACAGTTGGAACCAGCGCCCTGGGCTGCAGCTCTTCCCGGAGTTTGCAAGTGGCCCAGACATGCCAGCTCGGAGCTCCGCAGCCCCACGCAGCGTCCCCGAGGCTCGCGCTGGCAGGTCGCCTGCTTGCTGACTCCACTTCCTCTGCTCGCTTTCCCGGAGATGCCCGCCCACGCCACCGCCACCCTGCCACTGAGAAGTCACGCTCCAGCCTCTGAGCTGCTCGGAAGCCGCCGCGAGGCGAGGCAGTGGCGCGTGGACGTGCGAACTCGCAAGGGCCTTAGAGTGGAACCTGGAGACAGCCTTTAGCTGTGGAGGTCATTAGTTAGTTTAGGTGAGATAGAGCTACATGATTTTTCCTGGGGACTGAATTCGATTTTATGCTTGCAAGAGAGGGTGTTCATCTAGACCAACTCGGTCAGGTCTCCACCCGGTGTCACTGTCAGGAACCCCGGGCCCAGATGTTTCTGAGAGTGCTGCAAAAAGGAGGCGAAATAAGCACCCCACCCCAACCCGAGGAGGGCAAAAATCCCTGTAATCTGAACTCCCACTTCTCTCGTCTTTTTTCTTCTGTATCTCAGTTTCACTGTGTATCCCAGGTTTCTGGTGTCTGTCTATGTCGCTGCAATTCTCCTACCTCAGTCTACTGCTAGGATAACAGGCATGCGCCACCACAAACCGCACCTTCCATCACCTGGTTCACTAGATGTCCCTGACCCCAACCTTTTACTTAAAATACTGTCCAGCTCTTCCGACAAATCCCACATTAGCACCTAGGGCCCCAAGCACTCGCACTGACACCGGAAGCAGAACTCAGCTTCTCGTCGCGGCCAATGCCCCAATCATTTGCATCTCAGCAACCTGTCCCACGTCTAGCCTGTCCCCTAACTTTGAAGAGAAGCTAATAATAGCGTGACCGTCAGGCAGACTACGGCCCGAAGAGCGCCCATGAGCCGTCAGCCGTCCTGCGTGCGTCACTACGCCTGCACCGAGCGCTGTGCCGCGCCCAGCAAAGCGATGGTGGCGGGGAGGTGGAGGTGGCGCAGTGTCCCTGAGGGAGAACGGGAGCCCCCAGTTTCGGCCACGCCCCACGGGAGCCGCCGGGAAGTTAAATGGAAAGAGTTGGCGCGGTGGCAGCCTCCCCCACTTCCTGCGGGGTCCCCCGCCGCGGCTCCATTGCACAATCCCTGCCGTGCAATTGCCGCGTGACTCGCACCCAGCCCGAAATGGTTCCCAGGTTTCCCAGTCTAGACTAGAGACGCAGTGTCCCCGCCTTAACCTCAGGCGCCCTCCAAGCCTTATCTTGACTTGGCTGCACTTTAAGACGCGGAACGCATTTGTCAAAGGAAGGCAAGCTCAGGCCCCTCCAGCTCCAGGCTGGCGCCGGGTGGCTGCAGCGGACTCAATGCTGAGTTTCTATGTAGTACACTTTCAGGCAACACGTGTTTGGGGATTGAGGGAGAAGGAGGCGCCTGTCCTAAAGGAAGGAGTGGGAAGCTGTATTGGAGACCCAGCCAGGAACTCTCCAGGAATCAGCTGGAACTCGGACTGTGGGTGCTCAGTCAACCGGGGATGCGTGCCTGCGTGGAGGCAACATTCATAACACCATGCAATCCTTACAGACAGGAAACCTGAGGTTAAATGTGTGGCCGAAGTCACCTAACTAATGTGGACAGCAGGCATACAAATCTCTGATATTCATAAGGACGAAGTGGAGAACAGACTTTCCTTTTATGAAAAACAGCTTGTCTTTCGCAGTAATCTCTGCTAGTCCTGACACCTCATTTACATATGTATCGAAGCTCAAAAGGAAGCAGTAAGTCTAGCACCTAAAAAGGCTAAATTTGGCAATGCCTGGACAATGGATCAGTAACTCAGTAACTCGCTTCAGTTATTTCCACAAATTAAGAACACTCACTAGTCACACGAAATACCTAAAGAAAAAGAGAGGGGCCACGAACGAATATTTCTCGAAAGTCGTTATCTAAAATATGAGGTTCCCACTGACCTTCCTCAAGACGTTCGGCGTTCTGCCACTGTGCTAGCCCTCTGCCACTGTGCTAGCCCGTTCAGGAGTGAATTGTCAAGAGTTGCTCAAGACTGGTCTAGACTGCGCATCTTGCAGAACACACAATCTGAAAATTTGGGGAATTCAGTGGCAGGATTGCAGGCTAGCTTGTTGTCTTGGCACTTCAAGGGTGACCAATTATACCAAATGTTAGGCACCAGATGCCTAACAAATAGATGTGAAGATCGAAGGAAACCATATTAAAAGTGATAATCACGAATGAAGGGATTCTTTTGTGGGCTGTAAAAACTTCTGCAATAATGGTTACAATTCAGTTATAATAATGCAATTTAAATATAAGCTTCTTTTTTTTTTTTTTTGGACAGGGTTTCTCTGTATAACAGCCCTGACTGTTCTGGAACTCACTATGTAGACCAGGCTGGCCTTAAACTCACAGAGATTCTCCTGCCTCTGCCTCCCAAGTGCTGGGATTAAAGGTTTGCATCACCACCACCCGGCTCCAAATATAAACTCTTACCCATGAAGAAGTTCATGTTATGGGATGGCAGCTCACAACCATCTTAACTCCAGGCCCTGGGATCTCACACTCTTTTCTGGACTTGCTGGCATCTGAACACATATAGGCATACTCCCAATATACATAAATATGGAATAAAAGAAATCTGAGAAGAATTTGCAAAGTTGATCTAGGCACAGTGACACATGCCTATAACCCCAGCCTTGGAAAGTAGAGGCAGAAGGATTTTTGAGTTCATCAGCCTGAGCTACATAGCAAGTTCCCAGCCAGCAAAGACCCCACTCCAAAATAAATAATAAAATAAATAACATTTATAAAATAATAACTTTAGATAATATTTATTGATACAGGATTTTTTAAAAAATTGAATCAGTGAATCTGAAGAGACGAGCCCTATGTCCACACACATGTAAACGGAGCCTGAAGAATGAAGAAAGGAAGGGCCCTTTAGAAAGCAGTGCTGGAGCACTCTAACTTTTCAACATTTGTGTATTCTTAAATGAACACAAACAATAAAGAATTAGTACCCTAAAACTGGGGCCTCTCCTCATCAGATTTCACGAAATGCCTATCATCAAAGGAGAAATAAGTATGGATATGAAACACATAATAGGGCTAGAAACTAAAACAGTTTCTTTGCAAAAGAGGAAATTCGAATTATCATGCAACCTTGTAAGAGATGAAGAAATATCCAACCTTGTAAGGAAGGAGAGAAATGCGAAGTCCAGCCTCACAAGGATGTCTTTGCATGCCTAACCAACAATTCCAAAGGAAGAGAAATGCTGTGTAACAAGGAAAACTCTTGCACACTGCTAGTGCACGGGTGACTTTGTGAAAGCAATCTGAAATACAGTTGGTGTCGCATACTACAAGCAGCGTGTAAACAGCCTACTCCAGGTCACCTATCATAGTGCAACTTTCTCACTAAGAACATGCATAGGCGGCTGAGGGTGTAGCTTCATTACTTCACAGAGTTCTTGCCTAACATGCACAAAGTCTTGGGTTAAAGTTCCAATACCAACAAAAACAAGAAGAGAGAGGAGGAAAGGTGAAGGAGGAGAGGAAAACATGCACATTAATTTTCACAGCACCATTGTCCCTAATAATAAGAGAATTGAAGGGAATCTAAATCTCTGCCAAAAGTAGACTTTATGATAGTATCTTCCTAAGAGGGGGACTGATACAGGGTATGAACGGAATGGACCAGCATTAACATCTGTGACAGAAACACTGCTGGAAAATGCAAGTCAGAAGAAAATACATGCTATGAGTCCGTTTATCCAGTGGTTCTCAGCCTTCCTAATGCTGCAACCTTTTAATACAGCTCCTCATGCTGTGCTGACCCCCAGCCATAAAATTATTTTTCTTGCTACTTCATAACTGTAATTTTGTACTGTTATGAATCATAATGTAAATATCTGATACTCAGGATATCTGATATGCGACCTACAACAGGTAAAGATCCACAGGTTGAGAACAGATGATTTATCCAAAGTTCAAAACAGGCAAAACCAAACATTGTTTGCTAGAAGGATATGTGTACAGGTGATGATTAACCTAGAAGGGAGTGATTATCTTTTTTTTTTTTCTTTTTTCTTTTTGAGACAGAGTTTCTCTGTGTAGCTTTGAAACCTGTCTTGGAACTTGCTTCGTAGATCAGGCTGGCCTCGAACACTCAGAGATCTGCCTGCCTCTGCCTCCTGAGTGCTGGGATTAAATACTTGAGCTGGCAGTGATTATCCTAAGCTTCAGGACATTGGTTACCTTGGTGTGGGAGGGATGAGCAGTTGAGGTATCTGAGGGGACTTGCTGTGACAATGGATGATGTTCTAGGAAGAGGCTAGACACGGCGCTCACTTTAATCTTAATTCTTTAAAATATGTATTTATGCCTTATATATTCTTCTATTAAAAATGCACTTATATTTATTTGTGTGTATATGTGTGTGGGCACAATGTCAGAGGACAGCCTGTTACAGTTGGTTCTCTCCTTCTACCATGTGGGTCCTGGAGATCAAACTTGGCAGCAAACTCCTTTTCTATACACTGAGCATTTCGCCAGCCGGGGTAGGATTAGATTTTTAAAAACCACAGTTGGCTAAAAATAAACAAACAACAACTTCCTCTTGAAGTTTTGCTCTTAGAAGCTGGAGGTTTCATTCTTAACCAAACCAAACCATTTACAATCATTGAGTAAGTTTAACAATAAATACAACTGATGAGGTCTCCCAAGACGACAGCAGCTACACCCGTGTTAGGATCGCCATAATTAAGTCCATTTCACTAACCTCTATGACTATATCATCATAAAGTGAACAATAAATTTTGTCTTTTGATCAAGAGAGATCTTCTTCTCACATGTTAGATATAACCACAAAAATATCCAGTTCCACAGGATGGAGACTGAAAGTTTTTTGGTAAAATGAACTCTATTTGGTTAGTAATTGTCAGTCCCCTAAGCTCTTTGTACTGAATCATGAACGTGGTTTTCCATCTGTACAGTCTAAAATGTTTCACATAACAATACTCTAATTTGAAAATACGTTTGGGTCTGGATGGCTTGCTTCATAGCTTTTGGTCATTGAAAGTGTCCCTTCTTTGTGGGGGCTGGGAGAATAGCTCTGCTCATACCATGCCTGCTACACAAGTGTGAGGGCCTGATTTTGATCCCAGAACCCAAGTTAAGGAAGTGAGATGTGGTGCTGTGAGCTGGCGAGGTAGAGACAGGTAGATCTGGAGCCTGGCTGGCTAATCCACCTAGCTTACTCAGAGAGATCCAGATGAGAGCCCCAGCCTCAAAAAACACAGAGAATAATAGCACCCCCTGAAACACGATAACCTCCACAGGGATGTCCAAATATGTGTACCCACACAGACATATGCACTTGCTTACTTGTACTTTCAAACACACACACACACACACACACACACACACACACACACACACACTCACACACATTTAGTGCTGGGAATCAAACCTAGAGCTACACAAAAGAGTGTATGAGACATAATGTACTTTTAATAAATAAACAGATAGCCAGGTGTGGTGTCATATACTCTTAATCACAGCACTTGGGAGGCAGAGGCAGGTCGATCTCTCTGAGTTTGGGGCCAGCCTGGTCTACAGAGTGAGTTCCAGGACAGCTAGGGCTGTTACACAGCCTGTCTCGAAAAACCAATAAATAAATAAACAAGTAAACAGACAAACAGACAGATGACTAGAAAACAGGATTTCACTGAGTAGCTCAGGCTGACCTCAAACTCGCAGAGATCCCTCTGTCTTTGCCTCCCAGATGCTGGGACCAAGGGTGTGTGCCTAGATGCCCTGCAGCGTACACATTTTAAGTAACTAGCAATTTTGTTCTTACAGGGAAAACCACATACCTGATTTCATATTTCCCCCCTTTAAAGGTAGCTTATTATATTCTGATTCAGTGGCAGGCGCTTGCCTTCTCCAGTGCAGCTGGGACTTGATCTGACTAGGGATAGCAAGAGAATGAAAAAAGTACAGACACACAGACACAGAGACACACTTACAGAAAAGTTGGAGTTATGTGGGCTATGCTTCCTCTGATGGGGTTACAGAAACCACTGCAACAACCTAGAACCGTGGGGGGAATTTATTATGTATAGTCTAGGGGCAGGAGTTTGGTATCTGGCAGAATCCAAGAAAAGAGTGAACTGGTCCCAGGAAAAAGGTAGGTCTGTACCACATTGGATATTGCCTCATGTCTCTCATCTGTATTTCTACCAGCTCCACAAGTCTCAAATAGCTTTGATTATATTTCTGGCCCTCATGGATCAGTCTCCAAATAAGCCCAGGGATGGCTACCTGGTGAGAGACTGACCCTTGTTCTAGTTCCACCTTTAAGATCCCAGAGTAGAGACTGTGTTTATGACTGTCACAGCCTCAGTTTAGTGACAACTCTTGGTAGGGGAGAAGGTTCAGGAGAGCAGAAAATCCCCTCTCAGTGAGAAGAGAAACTGGATGAACCCTAGAAAGGCCTCTGTTCTCCTAGGGATGCTGAGTAGAAGCGTTTAGTTAGATGCAGACTCATATAAGAGTACTACGAGATTCAGCTGGAGAGTCAGGGGCAAGGTGAATAGCTCAGTTACTAAAGGGCTTGCTGTATAAGCATGAGAACCTAGTTCCAATCCGTGTAAAAAACTGAGTATCCTGTTATTCTGGCAGCAGAGACAGGAGGGGCCCTGGGGCTCACTGACAAGTCTAGTTAGTGAATGAGCTTCATGTTCAGTAAGGGACTCTGTCAATAGATAGATAGATAGATAGATAGATAGATAGATAGATAGATAGATAGATAGATAGATAGATGAATGATAGATGGATGGATTGATGGATAGATAGATAGGTAGATGATAGATAGATAGATAGATAGATAGATAGATAGATAGATAGATAGATAGGCAGGTAGATAGGTAGATAGATAGGTAAATAGATGATAGATAGGATGGAGAATAAGATAAAGAAAGAACACATAACATCAACCTCTGCCCTGCGTATACATACATATGTGTATGCATACACATTTACCATGTACAGATAGACAAAATAACATTGGCGGGTCAAAATTACATTGAAGAAATTCCTGGATGTCAAGATAAATGGCCCAACTGTTGTATAGATTTTTCCATGATACATGTAAGGTTCAGTTAGTGTAATGAGTCTTTATCAGGATCACTATATTCATTATATTCATGAAACCTGTGCAAGTGAGAGTCTAATTTAGAGCTGTGCATGGTGGCCCCTGCCCGCAATCTCAGCATTCCAAAGTTGAGGTAGAAGGACTGCCACAATTTGCAGGCTACTCCAAGTTGTAGTGAGTTCCAGCTCAACCTTGGCTGGAGAGTGAGACTATATCTCAATAATAAAACAAACTGCAAAGGAACAAATGAGTAGAGATGCCACCAAAGCTGATGACCTGTGTTTGTTTCCCCAAAACCCTCAGTGGAAAAAACTATCAGAATTGTCCTCTGACCTCCACAGCCGCACTGTATACACACATACATATATGTGTTCATGCAAACACAATTTATATGTGTGTGTTGGAAACAACCTGAGTGTCTGACAATAAAATGATTGTAATAACTATGGAATATCCACCCAACACAGTTCAATATAGTCATTAAAAAGAATGATGCCGCTGGGCCTGGTGACACAAGCCTGTCATCTTAGCTACTTGAAAACTGAGGCAAGAGGAGTACAAGTTCAAAGCCAACAAAAACAAACAAATAAATAAATAGGGCTGGAGGCATAGATCAGCAGCAGAGCATTTGCCAAGCCTAAGAGCTTGGGTTCAAACCGAAGCACTGAATTTTTTAAACGAGAGATGTAAAGTTATAATCACTGACATGAAAGATCTGTGACAAACCGAAAAAAGTAAGTAAAGCAATAAAATGATGTAAGCATCATGATTCTATGTGAAAATGATTTAAAATACATAACTTTAAAATAGTAGAAATGTGGGGCTGGAGAAATGGCTCGAGGGTTAGTGAGATGGCTTTGGTGGTTCCTAGCACCCAAGTTTGGTTCCTAGCACCCACACAGCAGCTCCCAACTGTCTGTAACTGCATTTCCAGAGAATCCTCTCCTGACTTCTATGAGCACACACAGGGTACATACAGGCAGACAAAACATCCAGACCTATAGAATAAAATAAATAAAAGTAGAAACATGTCTGCGAGAACATTCACGAAACTGTTAAAGTGGTTTCCTCTGGGGAAGGAAGTGGCATTAATAGTGAGGAGGCAGATAAAGAACGAAACATTTTACATGTTTATGTACTTTAAAAGAAAAAAGAAGGTACTTATTAAAAACTCAATTAAAAAGCAATCCGATTCTGTGTTCAGTTAGACTGGAAAGGGCATGGAGTCTCGGATTAGAATAACAAGCCTAACCTCCAACTAGTTGTGGAAGTTTACCTTCAACAATTAGTACTTGCTGCACTGCAGGCACAGCCTTTGTTTACTGATTCCTTCCACACTTAAAGGGCCCTATGGGCTGGGTGCCTGGGTTCTCACATCTCACTGACCAGGGAACTGAGGCTCAAAGAGGATGTTACTGCCCATGGTCACCCTGCTGCTACATGGCAGAGTTCAGATTCTGGCCCTAGATCTCTACTTTTTGTTGTTCTGGGGGTTTTTTGTTTTGTTTTGTTTTTCTCTTCCCGAGACAGGGTTTTTCTGTGTAGCCCCTGGCTGTCCTGGAACTCACTCTGTAGACCGGGCTCGAACTCAAAGAGATCCACCTGCCTCTGCCTTCTGAGTGCTGGGATTAGAGGCTTGTGCCATCACATACCTTTAAAGTCACATGACTTTTTAAAGTCAGGACTCTTGTAACCCAGGTTGGCCTTAAACTCATTTGCTACGTCAGTGAAGATGACCTTGAACTCTTTACCTTCCTATCTCTACCTCCTAAGTGCTGGAACCACAGACGCAGGCACGATGCCCAGTGTCCGCTTTGATCCTGTATGCTAAATTACACTCACACAAAAGCACTGTATCATTCATTCACTATTGTCTCTCATGTCACCTATGAGAAAGCTGGCCCTTATCTCTCAGTACTTGGAGATACCTGTTTTCAAGTTCACATATCCGCCAGACTTTTGAGCTCCACCCAGCAAGGAATCTCTCTTTTACTCTCAATAGACTATGTTAATAGGTGAGCAGTTTTGAACGCTGTGTGGTGACATAAAGTGTTGGCAAATTCTTTGACACTCAGCTTAAGAGGTGGTTTAATTCTCCTCTCTCAGAGCGTTGACTAGATGTAGTGGCTCAGTTCCAATGAAGAGAATGAAATGAAGGCAGCACGTGAGTTTAGGAGCAGGATGTGAAAGTCACATTGCTACAGCCCAGTGGTTCTCAGCCTTCCTGACGCTGTGACCCTTTAATACGGTTCCTCAAGTTGTGGTGACCCCCGATCATAAAATTATTTTGTTGTTACTTCATAACTGAAGTTTCGCTACTGTTATGAATCGTAATGTAGACATCGGACATACTGGATATCTGACCCCTGGGGGGGGGACGGGGGGGAGGTCACAACCCACAAGTTGAGAACCACTGGTCAGATAGCATTATACTCTCTCTGTCCTCTCTGTCTTTATTTCACTCTGTCTCTGTCCCCTCTCTCTACCTCCTCCCCCTTTCCCTTTGATACTCCCAAGAGCAGATGTCAAGTCAGGAGGGATGGCCTTTGTGGTGAGAAGTTTAGCCCTCCAGCAAACACCTGGAGAGGCCCTGAGGCTTCCTGCTAATGGTCCGTTAGCTAGCTTGGGGGTTGATTCTCCATGCTCAGGGAAACCTTCAGATGACAGCCACCAGCTCTCGTCTGTCCGGACTGCAACATCCAGTTCCTGAGCTGAGTCCCCCAGCTGAGCTATTTCCACACCTAGGATTCACAGAAACTGTGAGGTAATTAAAAAAACATTGCTTAAAGTCTCTAAGTATCAGTATATTTTTACTAAATTTATATACACATGCATATTAGATATATATATATATGAAAATTATGTGTTTTTCTGATTAGAATTTCTGTGTATATGGTATTTTCCTGAGTTGACCTAGATCATCCTTGGATTTAAAGACAGTATGCTGGAGATTGGATTAGGACTGTTAAAGGAGATTAAAAAACAAAAAACAAAGAACTGGAGAGGATTGGAGACTTCACTGTGAGATTGTGTCTCCTAGCAACCAACATGACCACCCAAACGGGAGCTCAGCAAGGATGATAGCAACAAACTTGCCAAACTGGATGGGTGAAGCCCACAAGGCCTCTATCCTACATAAAGAACTCAAGGCAACCGAGGAAAGCTGGGAGGGGAGAGGTGTCCTCCCCAAGAAAGAGCACTCCAATGGTTTTTCCAGTGCCAAGTAGTCAGCCCTGAAAACATGCATACAGTTAGCATTATGTGGACTCAGCAGGTTGTATGTTTGGATGCAATAGGCATGTACAAATACACATATGCATGTGTGCTGGCTAGATTTATGCCAACTTGACACAAAATCCAGTCATTTGAGAGGAGGGGACCCCAGTTAAGAACATGCTTTAGATGCCTGCAGTCCCGGCTGCTTGAAACACTGAGGTGGGAGATCCTTCATGTTCATAATTTCAGTGACAGCTTGGGCAACACAGAAAAAAAAATTACTAACACTTAGTAAAAGATGAGGAAGAATTGGGCTGGATACATGGCTCAGTGATTAAAAGAATATAGTACTCTTGCAGAGGACCAGAGTTCAGTTCCCAGCATCCATATCAAGGACTTACAACCTCCTGCAACTCCACCTCCAGGAGACCTGATGCCTTCTTCTGCATGCACCTGCACGCGCGCACACACACACACATGCTTGTGGAAGATTACTTTAACTATGTAAAGATGTGTTACATTTGTTTATGCTGCATTTGCTTAATTATGTAAAGATGTGTTGCTGTTTCACCTTGCCTGCCTAAGGTTAGGTAATTGGTCTAGTAAAAAAGCTGAGCAGCCAATAGCTAGGCAGAGGAGTAGTAGGCAGGCTGGCGGGCAGAAGGAATAATTAGGAGGAGGAATCTAGGCTTAGAAATTAGGGTGAGAAGAGAGAACGAGGGAGAAAGAAAGGGAGATGCCCAGGGCCAGCCAGGCAGGCAGACACCAGCCAGAAATGGTGTAATCAGGGAAGCAGGACAAAAAGAATGAAAGAAAAAAAAGTCCTGAGGCAAAATGAAGAATCAGATGAAGAGAAACAGGTTAATTTAAGTTAAAAAAAAAAAAAAAGCTAGCCAGAAACAAGCCTAACCTAAGGCCAAACATTCATGACTAATAATAAGTCTCCATGTCATGATTTGGGGGCTGCCAGTTTGAGAAAGTTTGCTATGCACACACACACACACACACACACACACACACACACAATTTAAAAAGAGAGAGCGAGCACTGAAAATCAGCCTCTCTTATTGAAAATGGGATTTTTTTTGCTGGGCGGTGGTGGCGCACGCCTTTAATCCCAGCACTTGGGGGGCAGAGGCAGGCGGATCTCTGTGAGTTCGAGACCAGCCTGGTCTATAAGAGCTAGTTCCAGGACAGGCTCCAAAGCTAGAGAGAAACCCTGTCTCGAAAAACCAAAAATAGAAAATGGGATTTTTGATGGAGTCCTAATGATTCTTTTACTGTGTAGGGGGGCAACTCTTCCTTCCTTTGATGACTCAGTCAGTGAGCCTGATGTCCCAGGCTGGAACAGGAGGTGATGCTGAGGAAGTCAAATGTCTAGACCTCTTCTCTGTTTTGGCAAAGGAGTTAGAAAAGTGAGGCAAAGAGGATTCTTGATTCCAGAACTAACTCTCAGAGAGGGAATGTGTGCTGTCCAATCAAGAGGAAGGCTTAGACCAAGGGGGCATCCCACGTGGAATTACGGGAGAAACTGTTGAAGGTTCGTCCGCAGCGCTTGGCGTGGACCCACAGGAGGAAAGAAAAGTGAACAGTGCACTCAAGAAAAAGGGACCAGATTGAGCCTTCAGAAGCTCTGGGTCCCATAGGCGGGACTCGGATGGCCCTGTATCTTCTCTAACAGACACAGAACATGGTTCAGGGGAGAGGAAGCAGATTAAAGTGGCCCACAGCCAAGTGGAGGTGAAATCCAGGATGTGCGGATGGTTCAAGGTGGTCCGCGGTGCCGGAGAGAGATGGCGGGTCTGTGCCAGCGGAGGGAGACCACCATACCTTCACCAAATGGGGAGATCGAAATCCCATAAAATGCCTCAGATGCTGAGCTGAGCAGCACAGGCCCCATCAAGCCACAAATAGCACCTGGGAGACTTCGAAGGACTCTGGCTACAGAGTTCCAAAAACAGACAGTTCACTCCAGGCACCTGACTGCTTATGAGAGAGAGAAAAAAATCTCAAATATTTTTCAAATAAATTCACATTAAAAATTTCAAAGTACAGGGAGCTGTGGAGACAACTCAGTGACCAAGAGCACTTGCTCTGCAAGTAGGAGGACCTGAGTTCGAATCCCAGCACTCAGGTAAAACACTGGGCATGGCTTTGGGAGCTTATAAGCCCAGGATGTGAGGACAGGAACAGGGCAATTCCCAAGAGGTCACTTGACAGCTTCAACTGTGAGTTTCTGGTTTAGTGAGAGACCCATTCTCAAGGTAAGAAGATGAAAACTGATAGAGGACGTCACTGGACATCCTGCTCTGGCCTCTACATGTGTATCCATGGCAACACATACCCACATACTTATGGACACACACACACACGGACACACAATTTCAAAGTACAAACAAAACAGTAAAGATTTATCTGGACAAGCACACTGAAAGCTGAAGGCTTTACCAGTCGGAACCCCGCAAGAGAACTGAGCTGAAAATTCCGACTTTACACTCCTTTGCACTGCTGAACAGTACCATGGGCCAACAACTCCATCCTTGACCATCTGTTGCTGCTTGTTGACATTACTTCAGTGTAACCACTGGATCCAAAAATATTCAAGCCGTAAACTCCAATTGGTGCCATACTGGGGACAGTCCTAGGGGCTGAAAGTAGCAAATCCATTTGAAGAAGTCAAGTTTATCTTGGACGGCCATGTGTTTACACAAATAAATTTTCAAGGTCAGTGGCAGAGTACACAACCAGGCACACAGCACAAGCGCTGGTGAGGGAAGGTATGAAAGGCACAAAGGGCAACAGAAACAGAAGCAGAAAGAGTTCAGAGGCTGGCGCTGTTGGATAGATTATAAAATAATCGCCATCATTACGACTGAAGAAATAAGAGACAAGAATAAAGTGGCCAAGACATTTTTAGAAGAATCAAATAAAACATCTAGAAATGAAATGGATTGCAATGGAAAATGGAGGCAAAACAAGCATGAGTGGTGTCTGGCCACAAACAGAAACAACTAGAGAACAAGAGTCCGGTCACGAGGCTTGACAGGACACGGCACATGCGCCCAGGGAGTCAGAATATACAAAAGTCATTGCAGTTCATGAGAGTGAGCTGGCGAGGTGGCTCGGCTGACAAGGGCATTTGCCCAGCAAATGTGGAGATGTGGGAATGAAGAAACAACGACACTAAAGAAGGGACAGACACACATACAAACTGGAATTGAGTGGGTTGTGCATACTCCAGTGGAGGACACCTACTATGAAGGCCAGAAACTCCAACCATTTTATTTATTTATTTATTTATTTATTTATTTATTTTTCATGGACAGCACCAGAAGCAGACATTATCTAGTCTTGGTAGGAGGAATCTCTCTAGGCGAGGGATCTCAGGTTGCAGTCTCAGGAAGCTACAGTTGCCTCTTTGTGCACACAATAGTTAGTAAACACTCATACGTGGGCTGGAGGAAGGCTTTGCAATTCCTCCAGCCTCACAAAGGAAAGCTCTGCTGATCCCATAAGTCTGAGGTATTGGGGTCCTTGACATGGTTGTATCCATGTCAATACACATTCTCGTTGGACTTCGTCTTCTCTCCACAATCTTTAGGTAACTTTAAATAAAAAAAAAATAACTGAATTCTCATGACGTTTCTAGATTGACCATTTGTGTGTATGTACAGGAAGTCAGAGGACAGCTTAAGGGAGTCAGTTCTCCCCTTACATCAAGCAGGTCCCAGGGATCAAAATCGGGTTGTCAGGTTGGATGGAAAGTGCCTTTATCTGCAGAGCTGTCTTGCTAGCCCTGTAACTCATATTTTCTGTATATTATTAAAGAACTTCTTTATTGTAGCCCAGTTTATTATTTGTTTTTTATTTTATATTATTCAAGAACTATATATACAAAAAGTCATAAAAGATTCTTTCATATTATTTTCATACCCCCTTTTTTCTTATTTTATGTGTATGTATGTTTTACCCACATGCATGTCTGTGCATGACATGAATACAGTGCCTGAGGAGGCCAGAAGAGAGTGTCAGATCTACTGGAACTGGAGTTATAGATGGTTGTGAGCCACTGTGTAGGTGTTGGGAATTGAACCCCCGTCCTCTGGAAGATCAGTCAGTACTCTTAGCCTCTGAGTCATCTCTCCAGCCCAAAATTACAATTTTATTTTGTTTTTTTCAAGATAGGGTTTCTCTTTGTAACAGCCCTGGCTGTCCTGGAACTTGCTTTGTAGACCAGGATGGCCTCAAACTCACAGAGATCCTCCTGCCTCTGCCTCTGAAGTGCTGGGATTAAAGGCATGTGCCTTTAACTAAAGGTACCACTGTCAGGTCCAATATTACAATTTTTAAATCAAAACTATCATTGAAGTTAAAAGGTAATGGGTTATTATTGTCACCTAAAATAAATATATTTAATTTGTTTCTCATGTATGTGGATGTGTAAAGGGCTGTTGTGCAAGCCTGAGTGTATGAACTGAAATCCCAAAAACCTGCATAAAAAGTCTAGCCTGGGGCTAGAGAGGTGACTCCTTGGTTAAGAGCGCTGGCTGCCTTTCCAGAGGAAAAGCCTTTGGTTCCCGCCACCCACATGGCATCTCCTAACCATCTGTAACTCCAGTCCCAAGAGATCTGTTACTCTCTTCTGGACTCCTTGGCACTAGACACACATGGTATACAGACATACAGGCAAGCAAAACATCTATATCTACACAGACACATACACACAAAGTCAAGCCGGGCAGCACATACAGCCCTGGCCTTGGGTCTGTGTGTGGTGGGGGTAACGACAGACAAGCGGATCCTTGAAACTCACTGGCCACAGAGCTTTGCAGGATCAATGAACTTTAGGTGCAGCAAGAGATCATGGCTCAAAATACATACATGCCTACATACATACATACAGGTCAGGCTTGCTGAGCAAATGTAAGGACTAGGAGTTCAGATCTCCAGAAATTCACATAAACTCTCCTATAATTCTGGCCTCAGCAGGCAGATAGGGCATCCCTAGGGCAAGCTGGCTAGCCAGACTAACTTCATTGGTGAACTCTGGGTTTGAGTGAGAAAACCTGCCTTGGGGAGAGGCAGGGAGGGGAGCAGAGAAAAATGTATAGCTCAATAAAATCAATTAAAAAGATTTTTTAAAAAAAGAAAAGAAAAACCTGCCTCAAGGAATAGGGTAGAAGAGAGATCAGGGACAATTCCTGACATTAACCTCACGCCTCTACACATCCTTGCAGAAATATGCATTTGTAACCATACAAGTATGCTTACATGCATCAAGCATACACACGAACACATATGAAAATAGAAGATAGAGAGCAATTGAGGAAAGACATCCAGCATCCATCTCAGGTTTCCACACATATGTACATCACACACACACACAACACATACATGCGCATGCATACTAAAGGTAGTCTTGAACCAAAACGTTAGAGGGCTCTGTCCTGGAGATCTCTGCGCACTGTCTGCTCCGGAAGCACGAGACTCATCTCCAAGGCGTTTTCCCAAATAGCCTGAAACTAAAAAGCCATCCAAACGCCCCAACGGTGGAAGAAATGATGACGACTTGACTGTTGTTCCATAAGGAAGTGTGCGCAGCAGTGACAATCGCAAAGTTTATTACAACAGCCCAGAGTGAAATCCGCAAGAACAGAAGCACGAGGCGATATATCACATGACTTGAAAGATGCTCGAGTCATGGATAAAACACAGTCATCGGGGACCACAGCAGAGCAGTAATCATTAACATAAAAGTCAAGATAAAGGAGACTTCACAGAGAGGGTGAAGAAGAGAAGGGAACATAAGGGGACACTTTTGAGCAATCAGCAACATTCTGTGTCTGAATAACACAGCATATTTGGGGCAGGGTTTTATAATTATTCCTTAAACTGTAATACATTATTTTGTTGCTTTTCTGTATGTGTTACATGTAACTTATTTGGCCTCTGATCATTTATGTTCTTCAGGGAAACATGACACTCATTTTCTAAAAGTCGTATTTGATCTTACTAATTTGACAGTTTGCATAGGACTGGGTGTGGTGACTCGCATCTGAGTTCTCAGAACTCAGGAGGCTGAGGCAGGAGGAGCACAGCAAGCCTGAGGGTAGCCTGGTCCATAGGTGACCTCTAAGACAGCCAAGCCTACCCAGTGAGACCCTGTCTCAAAACCAAGGCAAAGACCTACAAGGTCCTTTGACAACTGTGGTCACAGTTCCTGCTGGAAACTTGTGTGTTAGTCAGGGCTCGAAGAGAAAAGAAATCACTCACACAACTTTGGCAACTTGAGAAGCATTTAATATAGGAACTATTTATGAAAGTGTGGGCATGATATAAGAAACTCAAAGGCAACAGTAAAATAATAGCCCAACTTCTGTAAACTGGCTTACTATTCCCACCCACGGGCAGGAATTGGCAAGGAGAAAAAGTGAGTAGTAGAACCAGGAGACATGCCATGGTGGACGCAGAGTCTGGTTAAGAGCTTTGGTGATGAGTGAGTGGCAGGGTGGAGCCAACCCACGGTACAGAAGAAGGGCGAATTTTATTTTTCCCCTCCTCCCCTCTCTCCCTTCCTCTGATCAGCTGTATGTGTTTTCTGTTGCTGAAACCCAGCTAAAGTTAGACAGCCGGAGCTGCTACTGATACGGCTTTTTGGGGACCTACACAGAATGCAGCAGGGTGCAGAAGAGAGCTAGAGTACTGAGGTGTTGGTAACAGGCCTACCTGATTCTAGAACAGTCGCCACCTGCAAGGTTTCTCTCCAAACCAGGAGAGAGAGGTAGAGGAAAAGATGGCCGACTCATGCAGGACCAAGCTCCGCCCTGCTTCTGTAGCTCATGACAAGGACAAGCTGACACTCTCGTGCCTTCTTCTCTCTCCCACTTCTGTCAACATTTCAGTTGGATGTGGCATCCCACCCCCTATCCTTGTACAGGGTGAAGGTATTTCTGCTTCACTTTTCTCCAGCAGGCTAAGAGAGGCTCGAACTCCACTGCATCTGGGATTGGGACATGAATCGTCATGCTTTACTGAGCAGCTGTACTTGTCCACTGACCAGGTCACAGGACCAAGAGGTTGACACATACCCACCCAGCCCCAGCCCCCAGATGTAGCGGCAGGCTAATCAACTACTAGCAAGGATCTGTCAAAGCTTCTCTAAATGAGTCATATGGCCTGAGGAGGGGAGCGGGGGGGGGGGGGAGCTTAGCTTCCATGTCTTTGGAACGATGTCAATCATGCTTCATAGTTTTAGATGAGAATACCAAAAGCAAACAGCTTTGAGATGCCTGCCCAAGTTTGCCTCATTGGTACATCACGTGGGACCAGACACTCAGTCACTAACGATTAGACACACTAGAGGAGGGAATCTGCCTCTTTCTTTTACATGTACTTATTTACTATGGGTGTGTGAGTGTGTTTTGTGCTTTATGTGTGCTTGGGTTTGTGTGTGTGTGAGTGTATGTGTGCATGTGTGTGCACTCATGTGTGTGTGTGTATCTGTACATGGGTGTTTGTGTATGTGCCTCTGTGTGTGTGTGTGTGTGTGTTTGCTGAGTACACAGTGATCACAAAGAGGTCAGAGGATAGATAACTTGAAAGAGTTAGTGCTTTCCATGTGGGTTCTGGGTCGTTAGGCTTGACAGCAGGCACCTTACCAATCACCGATCCAGCCATGTCTTGGTCTGACATCTAGTTCTTACCACCAAAACAGGCCTGGGAAACCACGGTAACATAATGTTAGATGGTGATAAAGATGACTCAGGAGAAGGCGAAACACATAGTACCAGATGTCCTGTAAATACTAAGGCACTGTGGGGAATAATAAGACATTTGTCATCCTGCTGTCTAACTGGCAAGCTACTGAAGGGAGCTGTTTCTGTCCGTGATTTTCCAAAGCCAAGCCTTCTCCAAAACAGTTCCTCAGCAGGATGACTACTAAGAGCACTGAAATGCATTTGCTAATAAATTTCCTTAGGACTGAAAAATAATTCCATTTTTCTATTGTAACATTTCCTGTCCATCTCCCCCAAAGAGCTTTCACTGTGGCTTTTATTTTTGGTCACAGTGAAGTCAACGTTAGGGGAGCAATTAAGGGCCCATTTCAATTTACAGCACACCATCAAGACGGACCAGAGGGATTCTGGGAGCTGCCCTAGGACAATGGGAAGCGATTCTGCATTTCAGGATCACCACAGCTTTTCCACAGCCCATTAAGCTGATCCCTAAGTGGCAAGGGATGAAGTTGAGGGGGAGATGGGATGAGGCAAAAATGAGCTGAAGAAATGGGGATGAGTCAGCTTAAAGGGAAACTAGTTCGTGAAGGCTAATAGCTCTCCAACCTTCTTAGCCATCTGAATATATTAATCACGTTTTAGCCTCTTTCATTATCCTTTACAGTTCTAAACTTGTAGATATCACCAGCTCTCCTGAGCTAGGATCAACGAGATGAAGAATACTGCCACTAAACTTGAATGCTGGAAGCTTTGCATGACCCTATCTTCCCGCTCGGTAGTTGGTTAAAATACCTTGATAAGGAGAGAGCCAGCCTTGCATCTTAGTGCTTTGGTAGGATAGTCAAGGAAGAAAATTAGTTGAACATTTTCTTTAGGTTTTCAATGCTGTGTGTCAAAGAAGAAATGAGTCTGGGGTGTTGTAATGAGGTTGCTTGTTTGTTTCCCAACTGCTCAGCCCTGAAATAATCACACAGAAACCATATTATTTGCATTAGTGTTTGGCCAATAGCTTAAACATATTGCTGGCTAACTCATATCCTAAACTAACCCATCTCTATTAATCTGTGTATTGCCATATGGCTGTGGCTTACTGGGTAAAGTTCCATCCAGCGTCTGTCTTCGGCAGGGCTACATGGCTTCTCTCTGACTCCACCTCCTTTCTCCCAGCATTCAGTTTAGTTTTCCCTGCCTAGCTAAGTTCTGCCCTGCTATAGGTCCAAAGAAGTTTCTTTATTCATTAATGGTATTCACAGCATACAGAGGGGAATCCCACATTATGGGGGGGGGGTGCATGCAGTTTATTAAGTTGGTAGGAAAAGACATTTTGTGATAGGAGAACATTTGACCCCAAAAGCATACAAATTAAGTGGGTGCCTTAGCTTTCATCTAAGATGAAAACACAATAAACATTTAAAGTATAATGTTCATTATTTTAAAAGTGGAATAAGCCATCATTAAGATCCAGTGAGTTTAATGATAGTACATAACCATATAACCACTGATTAAAGTTCTAGAAAGTTCCTCACCCCTTTGTCTCATTCTGGTCAAACTCCTAACCTCATGCCTCCATCAGTTAGCACTTACAACCGCTTTTTAACTTCTTCTCCATGGTATGTTTGCCTGCTGTTGGACTTATAAGAGAAGTCATGCCATATGTATTATATCTGGTTCCTTTCACTCAGCTCCCGTCTAGATTCACGCAGGACTTTGCCTGTCAGTAGTTCCCTCCTTTTCTCATTGTGCATACTCTTTCTATAAATATACAAAATGTGTTGATCTGGGCTACTGATGAGCATTTATATTTTCTTAGCTATTAAAAATATAACTGCTAGGAGCATTCTCTTTGTCACATTTTTAGGCATGCTCGCACCAGCCCAGACTAGCCTGAAACTCACTAAGTAGCTAAGCAGCCTAAAGTAGCTGTCCTCCTGCTTCAGCCTACTGAATGCTGGGATTACATGACTTCATCTTACCGTAGGGTAAGCTTACGCATGCTCTCATGCAAGCCTTTTTGTGGACATGCACTTGCCTGTCCCCTGGATATGTACCTAGGAGTCACAAGGTAACTCTTTCATTGTCCAGAGAATTACCAGGCTGCGTTCCTCATTTCCATCTCCACCAGCAATGGACAAAGCTTGCAATGTCTCCACATTCTTCCCAATATTTTTTTACCCAAATTTCTTAAATTGAACACATGCCAAAGAATGTAAAATTCTATTCATTGTTTTTCTGATTAGCATTTCTCTCAGTGCTCGATCATGTTGAACACCTTTCAAGAGTTTATTGGCAATCTGTCCATCTTCTTTGGATGAATATTCAGATTCTTTGCCCATTTTTTATTAGATGGTCTTTTGAGTTAACAGAGCAGGGCTGCTGTAATCATCTTAGCCCCTTTCAGTCAAAAGAAGCAACAAAAATCCATCACACTCTCTTAAGTATACGTGGATTTTGACTGTGTCATAGAACCAAATGATCTTGGGAGTAGTTCTCAGAGCTGGAAGTGTGTGCCATTAGAACCTGTTTTTTGCCTACTCGTCACTTGGCTGTGTTTTTTGCCGAGTATGCACCTTTCTTGGCTGGAGCAGCTCCAGCCACTCCAACCTTGTGTTCTCTCTCAGGTTCAGCCCAAATAGGAGAGAGTAATTGTCCTGCCAGTAATGCTGGCAAATACTGGTTCCGACTGTTTACATAAAAATTCTAACTACAGTGCCCAAGAGGAGTGGGATTTATAGGTCAGGACTGAAACAAACAAACAAACAAAAATCAATGGGGTGTAGGAAATTTTCCAGGGAGAAATTAAGTTTACCAATAGGGAAATACATGCTGGAGTATCAAAAACCAGCAAATATCTACCATGGGCTTCCCAGCTACCAGACTGGCTTCTACTGGGATGTCATTAAGGTGCAGTGAGCCAGACTCAGGGAGTGTCTTTCAACCACAGTCTGAGCAGAAGACCGAAGTCATCATATCAGTGAGGCTTCAGAATGTCAATGGAGTCAGCTAATTCCCCTGATCTGACTTCCAGGGGTGGGAGTGAGTACTAACCCTGCCCATTACCAAGGATACTAGATTCATATCTATATAACAGGTCCTTTATTCCTTAGAATGTGGTGAAGGATGGGAACTGGGCCACCACAGCCCAGAATTTCACTGTGAGAAATTCTTAGGACAGCAATCTGGCTAATGGGTTTCTCAAGGGTGTTTTGACATGGGTTACATCTTTACTAAGTCGCTTCTGCTGAGGCTGCTGCTGTCTGAGATGGTTCACGTATGGTGATGTGGACTGTCTGGAAGCTTTAATTATCCCCTGACAGGACCTGGATTGGCCTCTCTTCATCTCCATGGCCCTGTACTTGATTTACATAAGCAGTAGAATGTAGGAACTTTCTGTCCTGCCCAGTCCCGCAGCTGTTCAGTCCCAAAGAAACACAGAGAGGCTTATAAAAGTTATTAACTGTTTGGCCTCTTAGCTCAGGCTTATTATTAACTAGCTCTTACAACTTAAATGAACCAATAATTCTTATCTATGTTTAGCCATGTGGTACCTTTTCTCAGTGAGGCATTTTCATCCTGCATCCTCTGGCTGGTGACTGCGTCTCTGCCTTTCCTTTTCCCAGAATTCTCTTAGTCTGATTGCCCTGCCTATACTTCCTGCCTGACAACTGGCCAATCAGAATTTATTAAAGTAATACAAGTGACAAATCTTTACAGTGTACAAGAGCATTATCCCACAGCATTTCCCCTTTTTTTCTTTTCAAAACAAAATAGGCAGGGTAACAAGACTAAGAGAATTCTCAGGGGCATAATGGAGGTCTGTGATCATAGCAGGAAAAGAAGAAGGAAGGCTGATCAGAGGGAGATTGGTAAAACTTCAGGCTGAGGAACATCAATAGAAACTCTGAGAAAACCTAGCAAAGAGCCTTCACAAAGATTTTCATAAGAAATTCTCAGGATGGTGATCTGGCTAACGGGTTTCTAGAGGGGCAGTTTTTGAGATGGATTACATCTTCACTAAGTAGCTTCATTAAGAAAGGAGTCTCATTGAGACAGTGGTGTTTACCATGCTGGACAGTAATGCCCCATCATTCTCAGTCACTGTGTGAGGGTGCTTGGGGAAAAGTGTTGCACCCAGAGGCTAGGTAGATCAAAAGTGGGTTTGTCAGCTCTCTGCACCCCAAGTAACAGGATCTTTGGTTTGTTTGTCTCTTTTATTTGAGACAATTCTATAACCCAGGTTGGTGAGCCCATTATGTAACCCAGGTTGGACTTAAACTCATGATCCTTCTGCCTCAGTCTCCCAAGTGCTACAAATTGTAGGTGTGAACCACCTTGCCCAACAGCAGGTTTTCTTGAAAAAAGGTGTTCACTGCACAACTCTATGGTGGCCCAACTCCACAACTATCCACAAGCCTGCTCTGGCCTGTCATGCAGCTCTCAGAGGGAGACTGGAGGCTGCTGTGCTCCACAGGAATTGTCTGCCACTTCTATCGGGATGTCTTCGTGCGAACTCTCAGTTCTGTGCCTTAGACCTCTTCTGAAATGGCTCCTCTGCCTGGGATTGTTTGTCTTCATCAGACTCCTGTCCTAGTTTCATTTAAACTGCTGTAATTTTTTTTTAATTTTGGCAAAAAGCAACTTAGGGGACAGAAGTTTTATTTTAGTTCAGAGTTTTTAGGTTACAGTCTGTCATAGCTGGGAAGTGTACATGGCAGAAAGAGCTAGCTAGTCACATCACAACCACAGTCAATATTGGAGAGAAACGAATGCACGCATGCTTGCTGCTCAGCTCACTTTCTCCACTCTCCCATAGTTCTGGACCTAAAGCCAGGGAATGGTGCCACCCACAGTGGGTTGGGTCTTCCCAATTAACATAATAAAGACACCCCCCACAGACACACCCCCAGGCCAGCCTGACCTATACAGTCCCTTATGGAGACTCTTCCCAGGTAACTCCTGATTGTGGCTACCTGACAAAACTAAAATCATACTCCCCAATGGACTTAATCCCTCACTTATGTCCCAGCTCACAACCCTCACAGCCCCTCCTGATGTTACCTTTCTTTAGTCTATCTGGTTTTTTTTGTTTTATTTTTTTAACATTTATTTATTATGTATACAATATTCTGTCTACATATATGCCTGCAGGCCAGAAGAGGGCCCCAGATCTCATTACAGATGGTTATGAGCCACCATGTGGTTGCTGGGAATTGAACTCAGGACCTTTGGAAGAACAGGCAATGCTCTTAACCTCTGAGCCATCTCTCCAGCCCCCTAGTCTATCTATTTTTAAGAGTGTGGTTCTAAGTTTATTAAGTGTCTCAGTATTGATTAGAATTGACTTCAGATGGATTTGTCTGCTCCTCTACCTCTACAGCCCAGGAGAGTGACTGGCACAGAGCAGATGCAATAAATATGTCTCCAGTGGGAAAAAGGAAGAAAGAAGGGAGGGAGGAGGGAGGTGAGCAAGAAAGAGAAAGGGAAGGAGGAGGAAGAAACTGGTGTAGTCACTTAAATCACACAAAAGTCAGCAGATTCCACTAATCCTTTTGCTTTCTGATGCGAATTTTGTTTCTAAGGTCATTCCATCCCCAGAGGGAACAGTGAATTTGTGTATTTCAAAATCAGAATTCTAAGTTAGCAATGAAAATCCTATTTGCTGACTACTTTCACTTACCCAGGTTTCCACATACATAATCCTCCCCCAATACCACTTCATAGCAGGTGATCGTCTCTATTTCGTGGCAAGGAGATAGGCCTGAAGGTACTTGATGTGGCATGAAGCATAGAATTCACTGCCAAAATTGCCTAATATCAACAAATAAAAATATGACTTCAGTGCTACATGAGGAGGAAGTGGTCAAATCCACTCACCATTTGCAAATAAGTAAGACAGCAATTAAGAGTTGCTTTACAGAACCAGGCATGGTGGCACAAACCTTTAATCCCAGCACTCGGGAGGCAGAAGCAGGTGGATCTCTGTGTTTAAGGCCAATCTAGAGAGGGAGTTCGAGGACAGCCAGCGCTACACAGATAAATCCCAGCTTGAAAAAACCAACTCCCCCAACAAAAAAGTCACTTACATGGGGTGAAGTGAGAAATTACTTTTGCAATGAATAGATGGAAAGTTCACCATCAGTTATCCGATCCAAGGAAGATGCCATCTTTTTATGACGGAGAGTATTTATTTTTCTCTTTCCAAAATATGTTAAAGGGGCTAAGGAGATGGCCCCACCAGCTCATGCCAGCATGAGGACCTGTATTCAGATCCCTGCACCTGCAGTCAAAACCTGGGCAGAGCATCTTTCATCCATGGTGCCAGTGTCAAGGAAGCAGAGTCAAGTGACTCTCTGAAGCTCACTGTCCAGATGGCCAGCTGAATCAATTCCAGGTTCAGAGAGAGAAATTGACTCAAAAATAAGATGGAGAGCTATTGAGGAAGATATCTGGCATCAATCTCTCTCTCTCTCTCTCTCTCTCTCTCTCTCTCTCTCTCTCTCACACACACACACACACACACACACACACACACACACACACACATGCCCGTGCGCATGTCTGTTATGAAATGCATGTTTGCCTCCTGCTGACATCCATACAGTGAAGGTATAAGTCCCAAAGTGATCACATTAGGTGGAACTGTGGGAGGTGGTCAGGTTTAGACAAGGTCATGATCCATGATGGGATCCATGTCCTTATACAAAGAAGAGGAGACACCAGTCCTCTCTCTCCAATCTGCAAGACACAGCAAGAAGAGTGGCCATCTAAACCCGCCAGGACCTTGATCTTGGGATTCTCAGCCTCACAACTGTGAGAAGGAAACATTCACTGTTTGAGCTGGAGCTGGTGGTGTTTTTGTTAAGAGTCCTTGTTGACTTGGAGCCACACGACATTGGAGAGCCCCCTGAAAGAGTCCCTGTGGTAGCACACCAATTGATAGACAAAAGGGATGGCAGAATTTTAAGCTCATTGTGAATGTGGAAGTTGGTGGGTGAGTGCTAGCGTTTACAAGATCTCAAAATTCTGCCTAGCAATGTTTTTAAATAGTTGGAAAGAGAAAGGGGATCAGTGAGAGGGGGAGAGGTGAAGGTTATGGGGTGATTATGGTCAAAGTACATTATATAAATGTAAAGCTATAGCGAGGCACAATTCTACAAGTAAGTACATTATATACATGAAATGCTATAGTAAGTCCCAATTCTACAAGTAACTGCATTATATACATGCAATGCTACAGCAAGGCACAATTCTACAAGTAAGTACATTAAATAAATGTAAAGCTATAGGGAGGCACAATTCTACAAGTAAGTACATTATATACACGCAGTGCTATAGTGAGGCACAATTCTACAAGTAAGTACATTATATACATGCAATGCTATAGCGAGGCACAATTCTACTGTTCTACTTAATTACTATGTGCTAATTTTTTTAAAAAATGTAAAAAATCTGTCCATCAATTATTTTTTTCAATTACAAAAGGAACCCCAGCAACTTCATAGTGGAGAAATCTTCGATACCTCCTACCTGGGACTCTTGGTTGCACCAAGTTCACATGTTCTACCAAGAAACACCTAGACCGCAACAATGGCTGTTGTATTTCTTCCAGAAATGAACAACCTGGTTGTCACTTTAAGTTCTAATTACTTGGATGGTTGAAGCAGGGGGACTGCTTGAGTCCAGGGGCTAGGGGACAGCCTGGGCAATACAGCAAGTCGCTGTTTGGCATCTGGCGTGTGCGTGCATGTGTGTGTGTGTGTGCACACTCGTGCATGTGTTGAATACATGCTTGTGCAATCGTACTTACCCATGCGTGTGTGGTATGTGTGAAGGCCAGATGTTGAAGTGCAGTGTCTTCCTCTATTGCTCTCCACCTTATTTTTCTAGACAGGGTTTCTCACTTCGCCTGAAGCTCACCAATTAGCTAGACTGGCTGGCACTTTACTCACTCAGCCATCTCCACAGCTGCCCAGATCCCATTTCAAAAAAAAAGGACAACCCAAATATAATTTAACTATCAGGTGAGTTTCAAAAGCTAAACCAGAGAACATTCTCAAAAATGACTTTGCTGTCTTCTTCTTCTTCTCCCCCCTACCCCTGCTGTCTTCTTAAAAGATGCTAAGTTTGGAGAAGGTCTATCAAGGACCCAGGACTGTTCCAGATTAAAGAGAGGACGGCAAAGGGCAACGCCTGCTCTGAACATGGATTTCCCCCAGTAAAACAGAATACTAAGAGTACATTGCTGGAGAAATCAATGCACTGTGTATATGAACCATTTACGTAGGGATATCAGGTAGCATGACTTTTCAGTCTGTAATTTCTCATTGTAGTCCTTTTCTCTCTGGCTCTATAAGAGACTGTCCTTCTTTCGGTAAATATTCTAAAATGTTTAAGGGGTCCCTAACTCATGTGGTCTCCAATAGTCTCAAAAAATTAAAAAAAGAAACACACAGGAGAGAAAGGGAATGATAAAAATGAACCAAAGCAATCCCAGACAAGGGGCGCAGAGACATGGACTCTGGGTGCAAAGGGAAGTTCTAGGAATGTGCTCTTAGTCTCAAAGGCCCTCTCTTGGTGTGAATCTTGGGGCTGGGGACACATTTTAGGTAATTATCAAAGGATGGTTTTTTTTTCCTTCAGGCTTTTGAATTATTTTTTTTCAAATCAAAATGAAATCAGCAGCGTTCCAGCAAAGCAGTCCTTTCTGATGGAAATGTAAGCACTCTGCTCTAAGAGCTGGGTCATGCTGCCAGAAGGAGTTGTTTACCATGAGCTTCCTTGCAAAACAGAACATTTTTATGATACCAATTTCACAAATGGAAACAAAATGTATGCAAAGAACAAAAGAGAGAAGGAAATACAATAAATGGACTTAAAATAATTTCCAATGGCCTGGCCTCATTTTCCTAATGCCCATGTTGATGTTATGAGCAGCTGGTGATGAAGCCCTCATGCTAGGCAGTGCAGGGAGAAGTCGGCCAAGGTCTGGTCATCTACAGGAAAAGCGCTTGTAAATTAGAAACCACCACTCTTTAATGTCTTCAATATGAATGTTCAAAATCTCATTTTCTTATTCTCTATTGCTCTACCTTGCTGTCTGCCAAGATTACAGAGGACCCAGGGGTGCTATGAAAATATAAAAGAAGTCTGAAGATGGGTGTCGGTGGCCATTCCTTCTTGGAAACAAAATACCTTAAGATTGGGGTGAGTTAGCATACTCCGTGGTAAATTAGCTCCTGATAAATAAGAAATGCACAGACATCGTAGGATGAGGCTTCTCTAAAGGGTCTTTCAAATTCGGTGGGAAGGTCTACATTTTCTCCTTATTCCTTTGTTCCACCTTCCTGGAACACAAATATGGCAGCCTTCAAGCAGCCATCTGCAAAACGTGACAATAAGACCACTTCCCTGTGAACAGTAGAAGAAAGAACTCTAAGAGGTAGGGTGGTAATCCTATTTTAAAAGTCAACATTGGGCCGGGCGGTGGTGGCGCACGCCTTTAATCCCAGCACTCAGGAGGCAGAGGCAGGCGGATCTCTGTGAGTTTGAGACCAGCGTGGTCTACAAGAGCTAGTTCCAGGACAGGCTCCTAAGCTACAGAGAAACCCTGTCTCGAAAAACCAAAAAAAAACAAAACAAAACTAAAGTCAACATTGTCAGTCTGTACTAGGTTTCTCCTGCTGTGAGAAACATTATGACCAAAAGCAACTTGGGGAGGAAAGGGTTTATTTCGGCTTACAAGTCCTGATCACAGTCCATCATGTAGGAAAGCCAAAGCAGGAACACAAGGCAGAACCTAGAGTCAGAACTGGAGCAGAAGCCATGGAAGAGTGCTGCTTACTGGCTTGCTCCCCATGGATTGCTCAGCCTGCTTTCTTATACAACCGAGGACCACCTGACCAGGACTGACAACGCCCACAGTGGGCTGAACCCTCCCGTACCAATCATTAATCAAGAAAAGGCTCTAGCCGGCAATGGTGGCACACACCTTTAATCCCAGCATCTGGGAGGCAGAGGCAGGTGGATCTCTATCCCTTCCACGGTGTTGAGACTATCAAATGAGGGGCAGGAAGAAGGTCAGAGCTGGAGGACGGGTGGGATGCTGACTTCAGGCATGACATGAATGTTACACTCTTACGCTCACATCAGCTGTGCTCACTTGCACTACATCTGCATGAGCGTGGGCCCAACAACACCCTGCAGTAGAACAAGGAGAGGCTCATGGACTCAACCCTCTCTGAGTTTTATATCCTGTTAATGGTTGATGGAGGAGAAAGAGACTTTTTTGGGGGGGGATAGCCACAGGTAAGGAGCCCATGTTCCTGGAAGCAACCCTGATGAAACTCATTGCATAATTAAAGAAAAAAAAAAGAAAAGACTTGAGGGACTGGGTATATGACTCAGCTGGTAAGCATGCTGACTGTGCAGGAATGAAGAACAGATTTTAAAGCCCCAGCACCCATGTTACGAGCCTGGCATGGCTGCACACACTTATAACTCAAGCACTGTGGGGAGCAGAAACAGGAATCACTGGAGCTCACTGGTTGCCAGCCTAGCTCCATATTCAGTAAGAAACCGTGTCTCAATGGAATAAGGTAGACAGAGACGGAGCAGGCCCCCGATGTCCTCCTCCTCTGTGGAGGCACACACGAATGTGCACGCACACATGCTCATTTACAAGACACATATACACAGATCTGAAAGTGAAAGGAAGGCGTGTTGGAGAGAGGAAGGGACTCAGCAGAAGTGAGCAGGAAATAAGAGAGAGGAAGGGGATAATGGGGAGCTGGCAGGATGGTTTCGCAGGTCAAGATACTTGTTGCCAAGCCCAAGGACCTGCGTCCACTCCCTGGAACCCATACAGTGAAGAGGAGCAATCCTGCAAGCTGTCCTATGACCTCTACGTATAGAATACCTGCCGTATTCTAATCCACCCACCCACGCCCAGTGCCCCCCTACACAAAATAAATAAATAAATACAAAGCAAAAGAGAAAGAGGAAGACCAAGGAAGCTTCCCCTCCTGCAGTAAAAAGAGAGGACGTAACCAGTTCTTAGTACTCTATGGACTCTTTTAATTTCACAAGTTCCATGAACTTGTAATGGGAATGCTTTGTTAGTTTTAACTATTTATCTGATGAATCGTGAACTTGAGCACCTTTTCATGTATGTAAATTTTCCTTTGGCAGCATATCCGTTCAAATTGTTTGTCCGACAGCTCATAAAGTCTCACCAATGCAGCCTCCCAAGCATGAGCCGAACAAGGCCAAACATGACAGGGGAAGCCCACCAGGCCTCAGCCCCATACAAAGGACTCTAGGCAACTGAGTAAATCTGAGAGCAGGAGAGGCGGTCCTCACCAGGGAGCACATCAATTGGTTGCTCAGGGCCAAATGGTTAGCCCTGAAAAACATGCATACAAGTGACATTATATGAACTCAGCAGGTTATATTTGAGAATATATATGAGTATAAAGATACATCTATAACAATGAGAAAAGCCACAAATTTGAAGGAGAGTGGGAGAGGTAAGGAAAGAAAGGAGAAATGTTGTAATTAAACACAATCTCAAAAAGAAAAAAATTTGTTTGCCCAATTAAAAATTGTGTTTCATGTTGGGCAGCACTCAGGCGGCAGAGGCAGGCAGATCTCTGAGTTTGAGGCCAGCCTGGTCTACAGAGTGAATTCCAGGACAGCCATAGCTACACAGAGAAGCTCTGTCTCAAAAAAAGAAAGGAAGGAAGAAAGGAAGGAAAAAAGGAAGGAAGGAAGAAAGAAAGAAAGGGGCAATGAGCTTTGAAAAAGAGAGTAATAGAAAATGAATATAATCAAAAAACATTATGTATATGAATAAAATGTCATAATGAAACCCATTATTATATATAATTAATGTATGTAAATAGAATCATTAAAATAAATTATACCATCTCTAATTTATTTTCAAGAACAAATTGACCTTATTTGGTTATTACAGAGTATGGGCTTGGGAGCAGAGAGGTGGCTCAGTAAGAGCATTGGCTGCTCTTCCAGAGGACCTGGGTTCAATTTCCAGCACCCACATGGTAGCTCCCAACCCTCTGTGACTCCAGTTCCAGGGGGATCATACAACCCATTCTGGCCTCTGCAGGCACGAGGCATGAATGTGGTGCACAGACTTACCTGCAGGTAAAATACCCATACACATAAAATAATAATGATGACAATAAAATTTTAAAAATATACTGAACCTGGCACTTAATGTGCACTTAGTAAAACCATAGTGGTAATATATATTCCATATGAACTCAGAGAAGAAAGCAATCGATGTGGATTTTAAATTGCCAAGAGAGAATTAGGAGAAATAAATTGGGTATTGTTTGTGATGAAGGTGAAAAATGTTCAAAATGGATAAAGGGACATAGAAAAAAGGCCTGGCGTGCAGCGTGGGGAATGATGGGTACTGGTTGAACATAACAGACATTTGTGGCTCAGGGGAACGAGTGTAAGTGGTGTAGCAGAGCTGAGGAGATGGGTTGGTATGGGTGGACTGGGGCCAGGACACAGGCAGAGTGGGCTCAGGGTAGCATAGATGGGGAGGGACCAGGACGGCATCTTTGAAATAGGATCAGCTTGAAGGGCAAAGAGAAGACACACAAATCAATATGGAAGAACACAAGTAGACTGTGTGAATCTTATATAAAAAGAATGGCCAGGAAAGACAGGAAAGGCCATCAAAGAAACTTCCTCCGTTACCATGAGTAGTTTTCAAATAAGTGACAGGAAATGGCTCTCACCGCCAAATGGAAGGTGAGTGTCTAATCCAAAAAAGTAGCCATTAATTTAATGGAAAGATTGCCTAATAGCAAACACTATTCTAGCTGGTAGGAAAGTGTGTGGGGCAGCTTGGGCCCACACAAGCTTTCCTCCTGTGAGTTTGATTAAAAATGAAGTCTTCAGCAAAGGTGTTTTTCACTTATAAAAAAAAGTACAATCAAGGCAATTGGGTACAATATGTTTCTCTGTACAAGCCGTGAAACACCAGCAGAAATGCACACATTTCCTCTTAATGGTTTTTCTATCATTTAAAAAAATTGCCTTAATAATACCTGCAAGAATTTCAGCTCTTTTACAGTAAAAGTTAAGGGGTCATTAACTCTTCCTCCACTCTGGTGTTTCCAAAATCACCACATTGTCTGACACTAAGCTATTATCGGGAATCCTAGTTGCGGGGTGGGAGCTGGTAAACTGAACCGGCCGTCAGACGTCTTGTAGGCCTTTGCTCATAGAGCCCATCTACCAACTGCAAATTTGGGATCCTTCTCTCCCATTCTGAAAGCGTACGAACCACCATTCTGGGCTCTCTGAACCACCCAATGCAGTCTGGTTGCATCATACATCTCTGGGATGTCATGGAAGAGGCGCATCCTTGGGATGAGAAGACTCCACCCCTACCAAGTGCATGCTCTCAGGAAGGTTGGAGATGGTGAGCAGGCCAGATTCTGCGCACTTCCGTCCTGTTAGATGGAGATGGCACTCAGTGGTAGCTCATCCTGGCCTGCAGGAGAGCTTGACTTTGTCATCACTGGGAAATAACAACCACGCCAAGCCTATGGCAAGACAAGGACACATGAAACACTTCTCACCAGTGCTCTGTGCCACTGAAAACATTTGATATGGGGTGGTGAGATGGCTCTGTGGGTAAGAGCGCTTGCTGTTCTTGCAGAGGACCTGAGTTCAGTTCCCATCACCCACATCTGGTGGCTCCTCTATATAACTCCAGCTCCCAGGGGTCCAGTGCCCTCTTCTGGCCTCTGTAGGCAACTACACACACATGGCAAGGCCATGTATGTAGACATAAACATTTGCAAAACAGAAAAATTGTGAGTGCTTAAAGAAGGCATTTCTGTAGACATTGGAATGTCCAACTATTATGTTCCTTTTTTTTTAACTACCTGCACATTTCTCCCAACAGTAGACTCAGGGCTGTATCTAGAAGAACTGAAAATAATGAAAAGACAAGAACTATAGTTTGTAAGAGTGGAAAAAAAATCTGCAGATGGGGAGAAGTGATGTTTATACAACAGTAAATACGTTGTGAATACTACTGAATTGTACACACAGAATAGTGAAATTAGTAAATTGTGTGTGCGCGCACATGACCATGTTTGTGTTCACAGTAAGAGGAAACACAAATCCCTAAGTTCTAACACATACAGGGAACTTCGGTGTGTGCTTATTCAGTAGGTCTGGGCGTTAGACTCACTTTTCAGAGCAGCAGGCAGCAGTTTGGGAGCCGTGTCTGATGATGGACGGTGCGGAGTGGAATATCGCAGATTCCAAAGGACCCCTACCTCACCATTGAATGGAATGTCCCAGGCCACAGGGCAGAAGATCTTCCCTTGTCAGAAATCGGATACCGAAAGATTAAAAAGCTCTCATTAGGCAGTGCTGCCTCCCAGCCCTCTAGTATAGACCTGCATGTCCAGCTCCAAAGCAGGTCGGAGTCTCTCAGGAGCAGTAAGACTTGGGAGGGGACCCAGGCCGCGCCTTTCTGGGTCCTCCAGGGCTTGCCTGTCACAGCTTATCGGCAGGATCCCTCCCTCAGCAACTCCAGTGAGCTTTGGAATTTGTGACCAAGTGAGCTCTAATTTTTTGGCAAACAGTACTTTTTTAGAGCAAAGTGGAGCTGAGCTGTGGGTAAGAAAAAAAAAATATCTAGGGCACCGTTCTTTGTAATACCGAAACACTGGAAAGAGCTGAGTCACCAAGTTCCTAGGGAATAGTAAATCGTGCTATGTCCACTCGATGGAATGTTAGGTAGTCATGAAAACTCACAAACATTAAAAAGCGTTCTTAAGCAATTACACTAGTCATAAAAACTAGATACATATGCTTAAAGATTGAGAAAAGAATGAAAATTCTTGTGGGACTGACTAGAGAGCTCAGGAGGAAGTGTGCTTGCTGCTGCCAAGCCAGACCAGCTGAGTTCAATTCCCAGGACCCCTGTGGTAGAAGAAAGCACCAACTCCTGTAAGTTGTCCTCTGACCTCTACATGTTTCCCGTAGCACATGTGCAAATACATATACACTGGCTAAGTGATTTTTTTAAAATTAAAGCCATGTTATAATAAAACCCATTATTTTGTGTGCTAACTTAAATAACTAGTAAAAGATAGGGAAAAAAGGAGAAAGAGAGAGAGAGATTAAGAAAGAAGCTACAAGGTAGGAAGATCTCTGTGATCCAAGGCCAGCTTGGTCTACATGGCAAGTTCTAGGCAAGCCCAGGCTACATAGTAAGACCCTGTCTCTAAATAAATAAATAATAGAAAACAAACTGTGCTGGGTTGGAGAGATGACTTGGAGGTTTAGAGTACTGGCTGCTCTTCCTGAGGAAGTCGGTTTGAGTCCTATTACCCACGTGATGGCTCACAACTTTTTTTAAGTTAAGTCCCAAGGGATCTGACGACCTCTTCTGGCCCTACTCAGGCACTGCATGTATGTGATAAAAGCAGGCAAAACCCACACACACATAAAAATAAATAAATGAAAATTTTTTTTAAAGAGCGAGAAAAGCTACATATATACATAAGATTCTGGGCTGGCGAGTAGGCTCAGTGGGTGGCTCGTGCTGCCAAGCCTAACGACTGGAATTTGGTCCTGGGGACTCACAGGCTGAGAGGACAGAATGGACCTTGCAAGCTAGCCTGTGACACACACACACACACACACACACACACACACGTGGGGGGAAGAGAGAGAGAGAGAGAGCCACAAACAATCCCCACAAACAACAAAATAATGAAATAAAATGTAGTTAAAATTTTAAAACATGTATCTACCAAAAGCATGATTATCAGGAAAGAGGCCGGTACATGTATGTTTCTGTATGTGAGCTCTCTATTGCTCTCAAATACCACTGACTTTGTTTTCAGGAAAGTGTGGAAACTCAATATTCTTTCTTTAAAATACTTGGCAGAACTGGAAATATTTCTGGAAATCCTTTAATACAACTTTTCACTTTTTCAGTCAGCTGAAAACCTCTCCTTGTATAAATCTGCCTTCTGCCCTCAAGGGAGCACCGGGGACCCTAGTGACCATGGAGTTCGGTTTTTTCTTTCCTTTTTGACTGCCCTGTCACTTCCTTCTCTCTCGCATCATTTCTCAGGTTCTTCTTTTGAGTTTTAGTTCTTGCCGTTGAGTTCAAGTCTCCTATCTCTCTCTCTCCTTCCTCTTTCCCTCCCTTCCCCTCTTTCCTTCCCCTTTCTCCCTTCTTCTCTTTCCCTTCCTCTCTCTTTCCCTCCTTTCCCTCTCCTTCCCTTCTTCCCCCCTTCCCTCTCTGCCCCTCCCTCCCTCCATCCCTCCCTCTCTCCCACCTCATCCCTCAGAGTATGTGTCACCATGCAGGGCACCATCTAATTCTTACCTGACAGGCTGTACGCACAGGCTATGCTCCTGTGCTCAGAGGGCCCAAGCTTGGGTAACATCTCTTTCATAGCTATTTTGCAATTCTCAATGCTTTAATGAAGGAACCAGTTTCTTGGTTTGTGTTAGGCCGATGCTAAATGCCCAAATAGCTTTATGTCAAAACTCCCTTGAGACATCCATTTTTCAGTCTTTTAGCCATCTAGGGCTAGTTTTGTCTAATTTTGCCCCCCATGCACCACAGCCTCTCTATGTGGTGGAGGTAATGTGAAGAACAGGGGTCTCTCAAAACTCTTGGTTTTTTACTATTATTTTTCGAGACCAGATCTCATTGTGTATCCTTGGCTGATCTGGTACTTGAGGGCGGAAGGCATATTTATACATGGAGCAGGCTGGCCTTGAACTCTCAGAGATCTCTCTGCCTCTGCCTTCCGAGTGCTGGGATTAAAGGTATGTACCACCATTCCTGGCTTGTTTGATTATTTATATATTTTATTATTCTATTTTGAATATACTATTTTTATTAATTTTTTGAGAATTTCACAGGTGCATGCAATACATTTTCTTGATACTCATTCCCGTGCTGTCCCCCCAACTCTTCCTAAATCCATTCCCATTCCCTACCCCTTCCAACTTCCTGACCTCTTTTTATTTTTGCAGTTCACTGGTTCCAATCTGTGCTTCACATATAGTTACATACATGAAGCCATCCAGGGGGGCCACACCCTTAAAGAAAATTGTCACTCCCTCAAAAGCCATTAACTGTCAACTCCTCAGCTAGGGGTGGGGGCTCATGAGTCACCCCGCCCGCAATGCTGGAACGCCACCTAGCTTGACCTCAGGCAGATCTTCTCCCGCAGGCAGCTACAGCTGCTGTGAGGTCATGGGTGGGGTGGGCCTTCAAATGTCCAGACGAAACCGTTTCTCTCTACTCCTCCCTTAGAGTTTTTCCATCCCTCTTCCATAATGGTTTCTGAGCCTCAGATGAGGGAATATGATGCAGATGTACTGTTTGCAATGCCTTTGTCTTATTTTACTTTTAATTATGCATATGTGCACGTGTCTGTGTGTGTGCGTGCGTGGTGCACATGCGAGAGTGCAGGTGCCTGCGCAGGGGTCAGAGGCATCAGATTCCCCTGGAGCTGGAGCTATAGGCTGTGAGCCACCCAACATGGATGCTAGGAACTGAGCTGGGGTCCTTTGGAAGAGCAGTATGCATTATTAACTGCTGGGTTAAACTCCTTATGTACGCATCTCTTCAGTTCAATATCCTTGCTTTAAAGTGCTTCAGACTGAGTGGATGTTGCTGTTCTTGGTGCTAATATATTCCAGGTCATGTATGAGACACACAGAGTGCTTTCTAAACCTTGCCATGATTCTGGGGCAAGAAACTGTCTGACCTTGTTTGTAGATAGCAATCTATGTTATGGAGAGGCTGTGAATCTTGAAGGGAGGGTTTCACACCCACGGTTACACCATTTCCCACAATTCCTCCAAAATTACTGGACCCATTCACTATTTGGGAGCTTAGAGACTTCTTTCTAATTCTGACCTTATTGGCAACTCTCTTCTTTCTCTTTCTCTCTCTCTCTGTCTCTTCTCACTTCCTCCTTCACTTCCTTTTTTCATTTTTTTTGTAAATCAGGCTGAACTTCAATGTGCAATACTTCTTTTGCCTCCCAGGTGCTGGGATTATGTCAACTACTTTGGTCCAGGGTGACAGGAAATGATGGTCTCTCTGGGCACTGATTCAGCTCCTCCAACAGGGACATTTCCTTCTTGAGGTTATAGTAGTGTCTCTCCTCCTCCTCATCATTGTCTTCTTCTTCTTCTTCTTCTTCTTCTTCTTCTTCTTCTTCTTCTTCTTCTTCTTCTTCTTCTTCTTCTTCTTCTTCCTCCTCCTCCTCCTCCTCCTCCTCCTCTCTCTCCTTCTCCTCCTTCTCCACTCTCTCCTCCTCATCCCTTTTTCCTTTTGGCTTGGCCTCTACATTAAATTCCAGATTCTGTTTTCAATTCTCAAAACCTAAACAGTAAACAGGGAGATTCTCCCACATTTAATATTTAACTGGGCAGAGTACTGCAATGGGAATACGTACGTGCCGTAAGCTGTGTGCTTGATATCCATAGGACACTGCTCAAAGCAGAGAAGGGTTTCATCAGCAGCTTTGAATCAGTTAACCATAGCAACAATGACAAGGGCGCCCCCAGTCCCCTTGGGTTTCAAGTTGGACAAGCAGTTGCTGGGCAGATACCCTTGCAGGATTATTTTCTGTGGTGGCCTTTGGGCAAGGCTGTGGCCCTGGCTGTCTGTTATCAGGTACTCATGGGAGCTAGGCTTCCCTTCATGTCTTCCTCTGGTTCCTATGACTAGGGCTGGAGACACCATCTGAGTCTTTCAGTTTAACATATTACCACCTACTTGGTGTCTTATATACTTATAATGTTTATTGTATTATGATGCCTTATAATATAAGATATATATCTGCAGTGCTGGAGATCAGAAGTTTGGAACGGACTTCAAAGGGTGGAAACAAAGGTGTGGGTCAAGGAGTTCCTCCCAGAGACACTGGAGGAAATCTGTTCCCGGCCTGCTCTCTTCTCAGCCACTAGACGTCTTTGGCCGACATTGCTAGCTCAGCTCACAGCCATCTACAACTCTTTTCCCAGGGGATCCGACACCCTCTTCCGACCTCTGCAGGTACCAGGCATACATGTGGTGCACGTACATATATGCAGGCACATAGAATAAAATAAATAAATCTAAAACAATAACCAAAAGTCACCAGAGGAGGGAAAACTGTAAACTCCAAAGACAAGGCCTTGTTCTTTGTGTCTGAAATGTGGAGTCCAAGGACCAAGCCAGCAACCTTTAAGCCATTCTCACTTGGTGTTTGTTTCTGACTGTACCACAGCCTAGAACCCTGGATATGCCTGGTGGCTGACCGTGCCTAGCTGACAAAACAGAGGTCAAGGTCTAAGTCCACGTTTCCAGCCACAGGAATTTCACAATAACCAGGAAACCAGGGAACTCTGCTGACACCTTTCAGAAACATAAGCAAGTGTGATTGTATGCACACACATACACATGTACACATGCACTCATACACACACACTCACACATTCATACACACACTCACATTCACATATACACACACTCACATTCACACATACACACACATTCATACACATTCACACATTCCTACACACACTCACACATTCCTACACACACTCACATTCACACATACATACACATTCATACACACACTCACATTCACACATACACAAACTCATTCATACACACACTCACATTCACACATACATACACTCATTCATACACACACTCACATTCACACATATACACATACACATTCATACACAAGCTCACATGTTAATACGCACACACTGATACGTACTATTCATTTTTTTTTTACATCTAGCCTCCCTAGTTATGAAGACTGACCTTTCATTTAAAATCTCGTACATACACACACCAGACGTCCCCTTTCCTGATGGCACATAGCCAAAAAGCTACTTAGAGAGAGGGCTGACTTGGCGGTAAGTCAGGCGACTGTTGTGAAATGCTAGTATTTTATATAGCGCTCATAGTTGGCCAAACATTTTCTGAGCTATTAATTTTGCTTCTTAGAACAACCTTGTCGAACAGCTGTCTCCGATGGGGTCCATTAAGCCCCATATTCCTGTCAGATCAAGTCCCCTTCTGGGAACTTTGACTGAACAGAGATTTTTCATTTGGCACCATGTCACCTAGAGTAATTCCTGCTCTTGGCCTACGAAGGACTAAACTCTATTCCCAATTCACATGTATTGGCTAACCTCTGCCCTAGGTGACATGAATTCTAGACAGTCACCTATGGGACAAGGGCATCACCTCCCCAGGCAGGCCTGTTTTGGGATGACTGTCATGGGCAGGCCAAGAGAAAAGGCTGAGGGATTCACAAAGGAAGACCTCACTGAGAAGTTTGTCTGGACCCTTCCATACACTCTCCACATGGAATCAGCAAGCCAGTCTCTGTGGGGCAGTGTGAATGGGAGATACTGCCATAAAAGGTGAATTATTGAATCCAATATTTTTAACGATTATCTTACTTTTATTTTATTTTATGTTATGTACATATGTACGCAAGTACCTGCAGAGGTCAGATGAGGGTGTAAGAACCCCAGGAGCTGGAGTTAAAGGTGAGCCACCAGTGTGGGAGCTGGGAACTGAACTCCAGTTCTCCACAGGAGAGACAGACGCTTTTAACTGCTGCTTGTCTTCAGCCCTGGATCTACTGTTTCTCCCAATCCCCCACATGCTGGGGCTTGGAGTTTCTCTGAGGCTACAGATGTCATGTAGGGACTGGAGATGCAGTTTAGCCACAGAGCCCGGGCCTAGTACATGTGAGGCCCTGGATCCCATTCCCAGCCTGAGGGAGAAAAGAAGACAAGGAACACATCCACTGCCTAGCCTCAGTAGCGAGGCTTGGTGCACAGTGAGGATTCAGTGTTGTGTATAAAGATCTGACTGTCCTCCCAGCTCTAAAGTGAAGACAAGCTTTCAGACATTTGCATGCTGTCCTGCCTCGGAAATGACCCAGATGCCCTCTCTAACCCTGGTTATAGATTTTGGTTACTAAAATATTCAACAGAAATGTTTAAAAAATAAATATTTAATTATATAGATTTTAGATGTAAAAAACCAGACAGTAACAGAATAAAAATATACCACAATTTGGATAACCCTCAGGGAAATTTTCCTATGTGAACAAAAGCCAATTATAAGATATTTCATGCTATATCATTCTACTTATACAATAGTATTTTTGAGACACTGTCTTACTATGTAGTTCAGGCTGAGGCTGAGGCTTGCAATCCTCCTGCCTCAGCCTCCCAAGTCCTGGGATTTCAGGTGTGCTCTATTGTATATAGCACCCTATAAAATATTTCTCATTATAAAGTTATTCTTTTTTTTCTCTCTCTTTTTTTGGGGGGGAAAGGGGTACAGAGCTTCTCTCTAGCTTTGTCCTTTTCTGGAACTAGCTCTTGTAGACCAGGTTGACCTCGAACTCACAGAGATCTGCCTACCTCTGCCTCCCGAGTGCTGGGATTAAAGGCGTGCACCACCACCACCTGGTTTAAGAAGTTATTCTTTTTCTTAAGAGGTGGTGGTTTGCCAGGCATGGTGGTGCATGCCTTTAATCCCAGCACTCGGGAGGCAGAGGCAGGTGCATCTCTGGGAGTTCCAGGCTAGCCAGGGTTACATGTTGAGACCCTGTCTCAAGAAAACATACCAAACTAAAAGAGGCAGGGGTTTCTCCACGTTGCCTAGGTTGGGGCTCAATTATGAAGCTTAAGTAATCCACTCTACCCCAGGACCTGTGTGCCACTGCACCTGCCTAAGTGAGAAAACTCTAAAGAGCTTGGTAGGTGGCAGAGTCTAGACTCTAGAGCAGGGCTTCTCAACCTTCCTAACACGGCGACCCTTGAATACATGGAACCATAAAATCATTCATTGCTACTTCATAACTATTATTTGCTATTGTTATGAACCGTAATGTGAATATCTGATGTGCGCCCCTAAGGGGTTGTGACCCACAGGTTGAGAACCACTGTTGTAGAGCTGCATGGGGGTTGGGGCCTTTCTTCTCAGCTGACCGAAGCGCAGGCAACTACTTCTCCTTATTGACAAAGAGCAGCAGGAGCTTCCGGCCAGCTGCTCTTCCACGAGCCCACCCACTGGAAGCTCTGGACAGTCACTTGGTTTATCGTCTACCTAGGGAAAATGAACGAAGGTGTAGATCTTCTGATGGGCTAGCGAGACGCGAGAATAGGCCCATTTTCTCTTTCTCTCTCTGCCACGCGCTTGAGAAACAGATGTAAACTCTCAGCTACTGCTCCCACGGCACGCCTGCCCGCTGCTATGACGGCCTTGAACGCTAACCCTCTGACGCTGTGAACCCTCAACGAAATGCTTTCTTTTGTAAGTCGCCTTCGTCAGGGCACCTTTTCACAGCGGTGGAAAAGTGACTAAGACAAGCACTAACACTGATCATGTGACCAGGAGAAAAAAAACGTGTGCGGTAGCCAGACGCTGAGATTCAGCTGGGCTCTGTTACATGAGAGGATCGAGACGACCGACGGAGCATCGCCCCTGTGCTGTGACAAGTCAGGGTGACCAGATGACTTGGCAAGCAGAGTCTGGAAAACAACAGCTCTCCTTAGCGTCACTCCATGCTTTCGGAACTGGCGGCTGCTTGTGGCCAAAAGGCTGATGGCAAGGGGCGGAGATACATGAGCTGTAAGGGGTAGTACAAGAGAGGAGGGAAGGGGGAGGAGCAGCTTAGTGCCCAGGCAGGACTCAACTCTGGGGGACCTGTCCAAGCTCTGACTCTCAGGCCTCAGGTTCACAGCCTGAGGTTCAGATCCACAATGTATAGAACAAGGCAATGAACTCTTGCCCAGGCAACACCCCCGGATTGTTTGGAGGAGCATATGGAATGACGGCAGTAAAAATGGTTTTGTGGCCATTCCAGTACCATGTAATGCAAAGATTAGTAAGTTGCCCAGACTGCCTTGAATCTGTGACCCTCTTGTTTCAGCCTCCTGAACAGCTAAGATGATAACGGTGATAATAGGCCTGCACTGCCAGTGCCAACTTTTATTTTTTCTAAGTAGAGTCTCTTTATGAAGCCCTGGCTGTCCTGGAACTTGCTCTGTAGATCAGTAGGCTGGCCTCTCACTTACAGAGATCCACCTGCCTCTGAATCCTGAAGGCTGGGTTTAAAGACATATGCCATGATGCCCTATTTCTTGTTATTGTGGCGGTGTGGTTTTCTTTTTTAAGACAAAGATTCATAATATAGCCACGGCTAGCCTTAAAATTATGGTTCTCCTGTTTCAGGCTCTAGAGTACTGGGATTTCAAACATGTACCACTACGCCTGTCTCTATTTTTAATTTTCTGGGCATCTTCCATACTGATCTCCACAATGACAGTACTAATTCGCATTTCTACAAGCTGTCTATAAGGGTTCCCTGTTCCCTTTGCACCCCTCTTCCTCATGATGGCCATTCTGAGTAGGGTGAGTGCAATCTCAAGGTTTTGAGCTGCATTTTCCTGAGGGCAGAGAATGCCAAGCATTTCTTTATGGACATATTGATCATTGAGAGGTGTCTGCTCAGCTCCTCCGCCTTTTCTTTGACTAAATCATTTGTTTCTATGGGTCTTTTTCACATACTCAGGTTCCCTGTAAGATGAATAGGGACAAAGGATAAGTTACTTTGGAATCGCTTAGCTTTATCTTCCGGGCCCCGTTTTTTGTTTGTTTTTGAAGCATGGTGTAGTCTAGGCTGCTTTAAAAAGGGCTTCAACTCCTGATCTTCCATCCTCCACCTGCTATGAGCTGGGAGTACAGCCATGGGCCACCTTGTCACTTTTTCTGGTGCTGGGGATTAAACCAGAGCCTCTCCGTGCTGGGCAAGCATGCCACCCATTGACCAGTTTCCTAGCCTGCAGAATGGTAACAAAGACAACACTTTCTTCGTAGGCTTGTCATGCAGGAGCCAGGAGTGGCAATGCACTTAGGAGGCTAAACCAGGCAGACCGTGAAGGGGAGTGAGGGCAAGAAGAGAGGCAGGATCCTGTGTGAAACAATGATACTCACTTTGTAAGAGCACTGGAGACCCAGGAGTAGCTAAAGCCCAACTATTTGCTTTAAGTCCTTGCAAAGTGGAGCATCAGTCTTGCGCCACAGGTGCACTGAGTGCACGGAACATTTTTAAAGCCTAAAACATGGCCCCTTCATTCCTTTTGTGAACAATCAGGAGTGTGCAATCTTACATTCCATCTGGACCCATCTTTCCCTCGGTGCTTTATGTTTGTCTTTTTTCTCAACAAAACGCTGGATGCGTTCATCTGTTTCACATCCTGTTTATCTTAACGCTTATCAGACTCTAACGAAGCTTGGCTGTGAGTAAACTTCTTATGTGGGTGGAGTAGGCAGGCACACTTAGCAGAGTTGGAGTTTAAGATTATCCTCAACTACACATTGACTTTGAAACTAGCCTGGGACACAGTGACCCTGTCTGATAAAAAGAAAATAGGTGAGCCAGTGGAACGGCCCTTGCCACACGAGTCTGCTGACCTGAACTTAATCTCCTGAACTCCCGTATAGGTGGAAGGAGAGGATGGCATGTGCACCTCCCCCCACCCCAGATCTTACACACACACACAGAGGCACACATGCATAATGATAATAAATGAAATTTAATTTTTTTGTTTTTTTTTTTTTTCTGAAACACGATTTCTCTGTGTAGCTCTGACTGTTCTGGAACTTTCTTTGTAGACCAGGCTGGCCTTGAACTTAGAGAGATACGTCTGCTTCTGCTTCCCAAGTGCTAGACTTAAAGGTGTGTGCTACAACTGCTTGGCTGAAATTTAATTTTTTTTAAGCTGAAAAGTGAAAGGAGGAGGCAAAGAAAGGAGGATAAGGAGGTGGGGAAGAGAAAGAGGAAGGAGGAAGAACACAGTGAGACCCAGGAAGAGTGAAAATAGATGGCTCAGACTGTAAATTGTACCCTTGGTAGTGCCTAAACGCATTTGCCAAACCTAGGATTTGGAACCAGATATAAATGATGACCTACGCAATCTTAGGCATTTGTGACTTTAGCCCCCAAATACAGCACAGAACCAACCTCTCTGAACCTCTCTAGCCCAAAAGCAAAATGATCAATATATATGGAATGTCTGGGCTAATAAATACTCTTGTTGTCATTATGGCCCTGTGTGTGGAAGGAGGGCACAGGAAGGGGGGATGGGATCCACAAAGGCCATTAGTAGTGTCCATATGACCAAAGGTGCTCAGCTCCATCTGTGGATTGCTTTTTTCCTTCTAGAGTCCAACAAAATTCTCACTCAAACTGTAGGACCATGATCCAGTGAAGTAGTGTGATTGCCAAAACAGTCCCAATATCACACGGAGAGCACAGGAGGAGGCTGTGCAGTAAGGCGTGCTGGTGGGACAGCCAGGATGGGACAGCAGGTAGGGCGGTGCCTGTTTCTCTTGACCATAAGAAATGACTGAAGAAAAGGCTGTTTCATTTTCTTCTGCTGAGCCCTGGCAGTCAGAACTCATACAAGTACTTACTTGGGCACAAATTTCAGTTTAATGCAAATACTTTCCCAATAATGCGACAATTTAGTGATGATGCAGCTGTCGGGCTGTCAGTGGGACGGGCTGTCAGTGGGTGGGCTGTCAGTGGGACGGGCTGTCAGTGGGACGGGCTGTCAGTGGGACGGGCTGTCAGTGGGACGGGTTGTCAGTGGGACAGGTTGTCTAGCTGTAAGAAGGTTGAGGCCCAGAATCCTGCATGGCTTTCCAAGCCTCTCGCAACTTTGAAGAGAGACTATGGGCCAGGCTGGTGGCTGGCTCACGCCTGGATTCCCAGCACTTGGGACACTGGGACAGAAGAACACATATTCAAGACCATAGTGGGCTACATAGTAAGACTTTGCCAGAGACACAGAGAGACAGAGATAAAATAAAGATAGGCAGGTAGGTAGATGATAAATAGATAGATGATACGTAGATAGATAGATGATCAATAGATAATGATGATGATGATGATGATGATGAAGAAGAAGAAGAAGAAGAAGATAGATAGACAGACAGACAGACACAGAGCACATGGACTCCAAAGGAAGCAGTTTTGTGTTAGTCAGCCATTTATGTTTTTCTTCTCTAGACTTGGGGTTAGCAGCATAGGGTAGACATTGTGGCATCTTATTTAATACTGGTTCTTCCACTACTACAGATGAGATGAAGAATATTTTTATCCCAAAATTAGAATTATTCACCTTCTCTAAGGAGGGTGCATGAAGTACCATATTAGCCTCTCCTTGTGTTAAATTATTTTAATTCCGATAATACAGTGGGGGCAGGAAACTACTATTACCACTAATATCCAGAAAACTGACTCTGAAGTTAAGAATAACTACTTCTGCTCTTGAACACATTATTCAATACAAACTCCAGTTCCCTTATTTATAAATAGAGGTGATAAATGTTAATTTAGCCTCCATATTTGCCTGTATGCACTATTCATTCAACACACATTTGAATACCTATTATAACAGGCTGGAGGCCGGCAAGGTGGCTTAGCAAGTAAAGATCCCTGCTGCTGAGACTAATGACCTGAATCCAATGCTCAAGACCCACGAGGTAAAAGGAGAAAACTGACTCCTGCAAGTTGTCCTCTGACTTCTACATCACAACCATCCCCACACACACAATAAATAAAGCAAAATACATACATATAGGATTCTAGGCTTGTCTCTATGTGTTTGGGATATACATTATCAAATGTATAAAAACATAAAGCTGCCTTTTCTAGGGAAAAATGATGCAGCTAACACTGTAAGTTGAAGCACACGAGTGTGAGCATACTATACCAAAGCGAGAACACGAGGCAAGCCTGGTAACACAGTGAAACCTTAGGGATGCAGTCCAAGGAACATGCGGCCTAGCATTCTGAAAGCTGGGGATACAAGCCCTAGGTCTGAAAACACACACACACACACACACACACACACACACACACACACACACACACGGGTATATAAAGATAGATAAGTTATCAAATACCAGCCACACAGCACATTATCCTAACTTTCATTATTATCATCACCCAAACAAACTCAACCGAAGTTGAATCTGAAAACAATTTTTGCATATTTTCAGCCTACCCAGGATGAAAAATAAGGCCGTGTCTTCCAGGAGGGTACATTCCACAATCATGTGCTACTAGGAGTTAGGCTAAGGTCACTTTTTATGAGAACAAACCAGGAAAACATAAGAAAGTATTCAGCTAACTAAATGCTCCTGCCAGTGCTCAACCTTGCTAATTGGCTAAGGCCTTCAGAGTGCCAAAGCATGCAAACAAAGGCATTTGGGTTGGCAGATCTGAGGATTTTGCCAGAAGGCATGGGGGAAAGGATTTACATTGTGAACCTAGCCTGGCAGAGCTCTCCAGTCACCTGCACCTGGGCAGCTTGGACCTGGGCATTTCAATGTGCTCTCTACTGGACTCTTTCCTGTGTTGGCAGCTTCATAGTCAGCTCAGCACACTGCCAGGGGCAGAGGGGACATTTACCCCGCCACTCCCTTTTGTAACTCCTCGGTAAACAGAAGCCTTGGGGTGGTCACTGGTGTTAGGGCCTTGTCTACTAGTAAAGGTAACCAAGCCACATAAAGAAATGTAGATTAAAAGATATGGGTTAATTTAAGTTATAAGAACTAGTTAGAACCCGGGCAGTAGTGGCGCATGCCTTTAATCCCAGCACTCAGGAGGCAGAGGCAGGTGGATCTCTGTGGATTTGAGGACAGCCTGGTCTACAGAACTAGATCCAGGACAGGCTCCAAAACTACAGAGAAACCCTGTCTAGAAAAACAAAACAAAACAAAAAACTAGTTAGTGCTGTGGAATAATCCTTCTTGTAGACTGTGAAATGTGTTGCTCTCATTGTTAATAAAAAGCTGATTGGTCATTAGCTAGGCAGGATTTTGGGGACAGAAAGAATGCTGGGAAGAAGAAGGTGGAGTCTGAGGAGCCGCAAGCTAGACTCAAAAGAAGCAACATGAAATTTCATAGATGAGGTAAATGGGCCCAGGGCAGCACATATAAAAATGGGTTAATTTAAGTTATAAGCGCTAGCTAAAAAACAAGCCTAAACTATTGGTTGATCATTTATAATAAATCTTAAGTCTCCAGATGGTTATTTGGGAGCAACTGCCAGGACACAGAGAAACTCCACCTATAAGTTAGGACCAAGGCTAAGCTATCAGCCAAGCTTTCATAACTAAGAAGTCTCTGTGTTGATGTGGGATTCCCCTCTGTATGCAGTGAAAATGCTTTATTACCATTGGTTAAAAAGAAATTGCTTTAGCCTATGGCAAGGCAGAATATAGCAAGCTGGGAAATCCAAGGGGGGGAAGGGGGAGAGGAAAGAAGGCAGAGTCAGAGAGATGCCATGTAGCTGCTAACAGGGAAAGACGCCAGAACTTTACTGTTTACAGTGTAAAATATAAAATAATAAAAATGGGTTAATTTAAGATATAAGAGCTAGCTAGGACTATGTCTGAGCTGTTGGCTAAGCAGTGTTGTAATTAATATAGTTTCTGTGTGATTATTTGGGTCTGGACGGCCGGGAATCGAAAGTGCAGTCTTCGTTTACACCATGTTGTGATTTGGAGGCTGTAGGAGGGACAGAAATATCCACCTACAGAGAGTGAGGCCCAGATTCTGAACCTGCTGTGCTCCTGATGATCCGAACAAACTTCTGCCTTAACTGGCTTCAGTCCCTTGAGGCACAGAATGAGATGATCTGCTGAAGCCTAGATCAGTAAGAACAGCTTGACTGAAAGCCAAACTGTGGAGTACACCTGTGTCCCACCACACAAATCTCCAGTGTACACACATCCAGACAAGTGCATTTCCCAAAACACTCTTACTACATGCTATGCATTCTGATGACTTTTTTTTTTTTTTTTTTTTTTTTTTTTAGGACAGGGACTCATGCAGCCCAGGTTGACTTTGAACTCGCTTTGTAGTAGAAACGAACTTGAATCTCTCATCTTCCTGCCTCTTTCTCTCAGGTGTTGTTAGTATTACAACCTTGTTTTATGTGGTGCTGGGCATTGAACACATCCTTTGTACAGGATAAGCAAGCCCTCTCCCAACTGAGCTACATTTTAAAACAAAACAAAATGTTGGTCAAGAGACATTTTAATGAGTCAAAGACACAATCTGAGAAACACTGTAGCGAATGATTTCTAAGGTTCACATCATTGACAGGATACAGATGGGACTAAGAGCTGGAGGTCATTTATATGTTGAATTAGGGTAGGATTGATGTTAGAGCAGATGCATCTGGAAGAATATCTGGGGGCCAGGCTGATGCCTTAGTTGGTAAAGTACTTGTCTGGCAAACACAGGGTTTGTGTTTGAGCCCTAGAATCCACATTTTAAAATACAACTTGGTGCAGTAGTGTGTGCTAGCACAGGGGAGGGAGAAGTGACACAAGAGAAGGAACACTTGGATGTCCCTGGGGTTTGTTGGTCCAGACAGTCTAGCCTACTTGACAAGCTACAGGTTAAAAAAGGTCCCACCAAGCATTTATTTATTTATTCATTCATTCGTTCATTCATGTAGTCATGCATGTTACATCTGTGCTATATGTGGGGGTCAGAAGACAGCTTGCAGGCACGTGCCTGTCTGCTCCTTTTACCATGTGAACTCTGGTTATCAGACTTGGTGGCATGGTAAATGCCTTTAGCTGCTGCTTTCTCTCTCTTCTCTCCTTCCTTCCTTGCTTCCTTCTTTCCTTCTTTCCTTCTTTCCTTCCTTCCTTCCTTCCTTCCTTCCTTCCTTCCTTCCTTCCTTCCTTCCTTCCATCCCTTTTTCTTTTTTAACCTGGAGCTTGAACACAAGCCTTGTGTTTGCCAGACAAGTACTGGGGAGCTGGCTCTGCTGGGGTCACATCTTTTGACACATCTGTAGAAAGATGCAGGCTTCGGGCTGGAGCCGCTCTTGGGCCCTGGGAAGCGGGGATGGAAAGCACCTTCTCCGCTCTTCTCACCCATTCTCAGAAAATGGGAAAGATTCCAGCCAAGCCTCACACGGCTTAGAGTTCTACAAACCTAAGTGCCAGTGCCAGCTTCTGGGGCCTCTGGGGCCTCTGGGGGTGTCATGATTCCTGCCCACCTAGAACTCACTCTAGAGACACCATAAGCATGTTAAACTCAGGGTCATGAGATAAGACTCAGGTTTGCTTTTGTTCTCTCTCTCTCTCTCTCTCTCTCTCTCTCTCTCTGTGTGTGTCTGTGTGCGTGTGTGTGCACACATGCATGTGTGTATGTGTGTGGGGTGGGGTGTTAGTTGAAGGTTGGGGGAAAAGGTGAAGGGGAAAGAAGAAAGACAGGGAGAAAATAAATGAAGTGGATGGTGTGGGTGTCCCACGCGGAAGGAAATATTCCATGTAGAAAAGGGGTCTTCTCTGGGAAAAGGACAGTGCAGTGGACTGGATACAAGAGATGGGACATGCCTTCAGGCAGCACCTGCCATCAAAGCCTGTCTCAAAATCAAGTTAAAATGTAGCTTAGTGGGAGGGTGGCTGTCTAACATGTAAGAAGACATGGACACAGCTGTTGGTACTGCAAAGCAAGCAAAGGAGGGAGGGAAGGGAAGGGAAGGGTTGTCAAACATAGTAATGTTAAGGCCAAATAATCATTTCCAGAGGTGATGAGGGCTTAGTGTAGTGGTGCACAGCTTTAATCCCAGTGCTTGAAGGCAGAGGCAAGTGGTTCTCGGTGAGTTCAAGGCCAACCTGGTCTACTCAGCAAGTTTCAGACCAGCCAGGATTATAGAGTAAATAAATAAATACGTAACATTGAGATGTTAAAGGTGCTTGCTGCAGAAGCCTGACAACCTGGAACCTGTGTAAACGAGGAAGGAGAGCAGCAACTGCACAGAGTTGTTATGTGTACCATGGCAAATGCAGCACCCCCCCCTCGCCCTGGCTGTCCTGGAATTCACATTCTAGACCAGGCTGGCCTCAAACTTACAAAAATCTGCCTGCCTCTGTCTTCCAAGTGCCGGGATTAAAGGCGTGCACTACCGCTGCCCAGTTATGGAAAAACTTCTAAAGTACCTAGGGCAGGGGATATAGCTCTGTTGTGGGATATTTGTTCACACTGTGAAACCAGAGACTGTGTTAATAGAATTAACCTTGGATGGGGGTGTGAGGGGCCGGGAGCCAGCAGCTAGCTGACTGGAATTAGCCATAGAGAGTACAGAGGTGCCAGGAATACAGATAGTGAGACTTACAGGAAGAAGTAGGGAGGGACTTGGGAGTTTTGGGGTCTTTTTGGTTTGGGATGACTGGATAGATGTTCTCTTGCTGGGTCTCTGGCCAAAAAGAGGTCAGCTGGTTGCCTCTTGACCTCTCTGAGCTAGTCACCCCTACATCTGACTCCTAAGTCTTTATTGGTAAGTAGAATGAAAGGGACTTAGTTAAAACTACATTTGGCAGTAGTGGCCATGGCCTGAGCAGCGAGGACACTGATTGCGGGGCCAAGGGGCTGCAGATGGTAAATCAGTAGATTCAGGTGCAGTCTCCAAGCTGAAGGAAAAACAACATAGCTCAGCCGGCAGGGTACTTACCTAGCATGCTCAAAGGACACTGTCTAGCAGGTTGAGTTTGATCTCCAGCACAACAGAAACTGGGGGTGACAGTAAATCCCTGCAAGCCTTGAATAGAAGAAAGGAGGCCTTGGGTAAGAGGACCATTTTTAGCCACAAGTTCAAGGCCAGCCTGGGAGTAAATGCAAGAAGACAGTGTGTGTGGTGGAAGGTTTCACGGTGATTTTACACAAGCTTGATCTAGTTGTTCCAAAATGTGACCTATTGTGTTATCCAAAAGCCAAGTGGGGACAGCAGCGTTGCTCGGTGGGTAAAGGCTCATGTTTCATAAACTTGGCAAACTGGGTTCCATCCCTGGGAGCCATGTAAAGATGAAAAGAATGAACTAACCCCACAAGGTTGTCCTTTGACCTCATGGCTTTCCTGTGAAAATACGCAGTGCAACAACTTTCAAAGCAATGCTATATTAACTTATATAACTTACACTTGTGTGCTTGGCATGCACATACATGCCTGCATGGTGTGTGTGTGTGTGTGTGTGTGTGTGTGAGTGAGTGTGTTTTCTGAGTTCATACTTCTACTCTTCCACTCCTTAGCAGTGTGGCTTGGGGGGACTCAGAGCATCCTCAGGTGTTTCGTTATGCAAACTCTTCTACTTTTCAAGGGTGAAATGGGGTGACTTACTGCACAGCTGCTAAACAAATATTGACTTACCTTAACCAAATAATACTGTCAATCAAAAAATAAAAGGGCTAGGCAGTGGCTCCTGCTGGTTCCAGCACTTGGCAGTCTAAAGCAGGATTCCCATGAGTTTGATGGCCAGCCTGAACTACATTATAACTCTTTTTAAAAACCAATAAGAAATAAATAAGCAAATAATAAATAAGAAAAAGCATTTTTTTAACTGCTTGCTTTACAGAAACACACACACAAGTTACACAAGGGACTGATAAAAACACATTAAAGTGGCAAATTTTATATTAGAAAAATGAGATTAGAATAAGTTTGAGACTTGACAGGTGGCCTTTCCCCACTAGTGCTGAGGATGTAGGCCAGGGCCACAGCATGCTGGGCAAGTGCTTGACCTGGATCACTACAATCAGCCTCAGCTCTGGATTGCTCCTCACAGAAATGAGACAACAGGGAGTGGGGAAGACTCGTGTCTCAACAAAACACATTCCACTGATAAACTTTGTTATTAAAGATCTATTGATGCCCTTCACAAAAATGGCTCCCTAGTCCTAAGGCATACCTTCCTAGAAGTCAGCCCGTACTAACAGTTAAATCTGAAAACTTCTGCCTTCCTAGAGGACCTAAACCACTCTATCAAAGCTGCTGTCTTATGATACACGGACAGCCATCAGACACAAAGCCTTGCTCTTCAGTCCGATGCCCCCAGCACTGCTAGATCACAGAAGAGGTGGCTGTGTGGCAACATCATTCATGAGCAGTTCAGGCACAGCTGCACAAACCTCGGTAACATTCTGGGGCAGCCACCACTAATAGCCCCCAAGGCTGTCTCAGCCTCAAGACACTCTTTTCGAAATGAGAATACCAATGCCGGGCGGTAGTGCCAAGAAAGTATCTCCATCAATGGGAATCACAGAAATTCAGCCACGTCTTTTCAAATACAGCAGCAGAAAGTGGACATGAATTTTCTAAGTAAATGAGAACTTGCCTGCTTCATGCTTTTCGACATCACTCATCTCTCAAGCTCCTGGAAAACAAAAGTACAGGAGTAGTCCAAACACATAAAGATAGAATCCCCCTCATTCCATCTCAGTTAGGCCAACTCTCTCAGGTCACATTTTACATTATAGGCATGTATTCCAACCCAAAAGAAACGGAGAACGTCCCAGGCAGGCCTTCTCTTCTGTGGCTCTCTTCTAGCACGTGTGTGAGTCGCGTGCTGGACCGGACAATAAAAAGACAAAGTGGACTCCAGTCCAGTGAGCAGGAACTGTGTCTGAAGAAGGGAACAGCACAGAAAAAACAAAGAGATTGATTTGTCCTGCAGTCTGTTTTCTGGTGAGTTTTTAACAACTTTAGATCTGCAGAAACATGATGAAGCTCCTAGGGAGGTCTCATACAGTGCCGCCCAAGCATCCAGGCAAGTGACATGTCGCTCTGTAGACTAAGCTGGCAGAACTCAGAAATCTATCTGCCTCTGCCTCTCCAGAGCTGAGATTAAGGTTGTGTGCCACCACGCCCAGTAGAGTTCCTTGTTTTTGATAACCATTGTGGTTCTTGGTAGCTCTGGTCAGATGCTTGGTACAATGCTGGATTTGAGTGTTTTCACGCCTTTTGAGTTTTTAGAAGAGACCACAGAACGAAGTGCCATTTCATCACAGCCTAGTAACTGAATGCACTAGCTCACTGTTGTTGACCTTGAGTACATGGCTAAGGTCATATAAATCATGTTCACTGCAGTCGTCCCCTTGGCCACTCTTCATTCTTTAGAAAGAAGTCAGTATCCACAGCCCAAACGTGACAATGTGGAATATGTTCCACCTCCTTAAGGGCAGGCTATCTACATTAATTGACATTTCTCCAGAAGGAAACAATTTTTTAAAAAGTCAGCCATGTGTATTGGCTCATACCAGTAACCCCAGCACTCAGGTACCAGGACGGCCTTGAGTTTAAAGCCAGTCCTTGCTTCAGTGAGAAACTGGTTTCAAAAAACCAGGCCAAGGTGGTTGACCAACCCTGCAACTACCCAGGCCCAGAACCAGGGTTATGACCTGGCCCACCCCAACATCCACCCCATCTACGATCTGCTGGAGCATGTGAAGGGGCAGGTCCTGCAGACCCAAAGCTGCAGGATCTCCATGACACAGGGCGACAGCAGGATAACCAAGAGGAGTCCCAGTGGGGGTCCAGAATTGATGGTGTAGCAGAGACCAGAGACCTTGAACCAGACCAATGACTCTTTACAATGCAAGTAAAGATCTAAGGATACAAGGATTTACCACGTTGACTCAGTATGTCACACCGTAGCTTCCGCGATGAGATTGATTTGTCCTTTTATTTTTTTTTCTCTTTTTGTCTTAAATTTTATTTTGGGGGGTTTGCATGGGCATATATAAAGGGATGGGTAAATATAAGAAATTGAGATGCATGGTGTGAAAGACACAAAGAATAAATAAAGTTTAAAAAAAAAACAGGTCAAGGGCTGGGCATGTGGTTCAGCTGGTAGAGTGATTATCTAGCACACACAAAGCCCTGAGTTTTATCCCCAGCACTGTATGAAAAAGTAAGGTGTTGCAGGCCTGTAATCCCAGAATTTGGAAGGTATATGTGGTAGTTTGAATGTAGTTGGCCCCCATAATTTCAGGGAGTGGCATTATTAGGAGGTGCAGCTTTCTTGGCATCAGTATGGCCTTGTTGGAGGAAGTGTGTCACTGTGGGGGTGGGCCTTGAGATTTCCTATGCTTAGAATAAAGCCCAGTGTTTTAGTTGACTTCCTGTTGCCTGCAAGATGCAGGACTCTCAGCTATTCTTCCAGTACCATGTCTGTCTATATGCCGCCATGCTCCCCATCATGATAATGGACTGAACCTCTGAAACTGTAAGCCAGCCACCTCAATTAAATATTTTCCTTACAAGAGTTGCTGTGGTCATGATGTTTCTTCATAGCAATGAAAACCCAAACTAAGATGTTGGGGGCTCCATTGACTTTCTTTGCCTGCCTCAGACCCTTTGCCTGCCGGAGTGAACTGAGCAAAACAACTTGTTTCCCTGTGCCTGCAGCTGCTCTGAGCATGAGACCCTGATGGCAGGGGAGTGGGTTCTGGTGTGGCCTGCAGCTGATCCTGAGAGCTGGGGTGTGGCCAGAGCCCTATATAATCTGCCCCTAAACATAATAAAGTTGGCATTCTTGCATCAAGGATGACCAGTGTCCCTGTGTCTCTGTCTGTGTTTGTATGTTTTTAAGTCTCCAGCCTAGTTCCTGGCTCGCATACTGTAGAGCATTGAACAGACACAGTGCTTTACAAGTGGAGGCTCCCAGAGAGATCGGGGAACTAGGGAGATGCTGAGAGATCACCCTCGGGAATGGTGAGGGTAGACTGAAGATGGGTATGTGTCTACATGTTCTTTTCATCCCCAGGCTCTTGCCCAATAGCGGTTCCAGGTGGTGTAGGCGCCACAGCAGGAGGCACTGCTGAGATTGGGAACTAGAGGTTCTCTGAGGGATGCCCTCCAGAAGGTTGGCTAACAGGAAAGTAATAAAGAGGAGGTGGGAGGGTGAATTGAAGGCCTCAAGAAGAATGGAAGAAAAAGAGTTTTTAAAGAGACAGAATAAATAATAATAAGCCATGTAAAGATGGAATGTGCACAGAGAATTTGTATTATGTTTTTTCTATTTTTTTTAAAGATTTATTTATTTATACAGTATCCTGCCTGTAGGCCAGAAGAGGGCACCAGATCTCATTATAGGTTATTGTGAGCCACCACGTGGTTGCTGGGAATTGAACTCAGGACCTCTGGAAGAGCAGTCAGTGCTCTTAACTGCTGAGCCCATCTCTCCAGCCCCAGAATTTGTATTATGTATATTACTGTGTTGTCTTTTGTTTTTTTGACTGGAGAAAGACATTTGATTCTGGGAACTGCTAAGAAAGGTATCTTGACTGTAAAATACGGGCCTAAGGATATGCTGCTTTGGAAAAGAGGTTCTGCTTTTGTTTCTGCAGAGAATGATAACCTGTGGATTCATTCCAGGCTAATGTGATTTGATGGACCAAGACCCCCTGAAATGTCGTTGTGAATACCCTCAAAGATACTTCACCCAACAAACAGCAGGTAGTAGTTTACAGAGAAACGATGCCCAAACTCCCTAAATGGTTGTTTACTGGAGGAAGTAGGGCTCAGGAGCCTGTCTGCCATTGTGGGCCCAACAAGCAGGGACAAGCTGTGTGCAGGCAGTAAGCTTGGGCCCCTTCCGCGATTCCTGAGCGCAAGCCCACCTTCTGCACAGGCTCCCAGCAGCATTGGCGGAAGGCATGTTGCCCCAGCACAGTCAGTCGGTGCCTGCCTGGTGGAGCCGCGGCAGGTGGTGCCAGGAGCATCGGCTACCGTGGTGACAAGTGCTGGAGCTGGGGCAGGCCAGAGCCGCTCAGACCCCACTGAGCTGCCGGTCAGCGCACAGCCTGCCACTCTGGCCAGTTGTACTGGTGTACCTCGATAGGATTTGCTGACGGAGGAAAAGGTAGGAGGCTCAGTTAAGGAGACTATCTAGCAGTTTGTGTTTTATTTTTGCTGAATTTTCTACTATGATTTATGGCCAGAGAGCATTATTCATTGTGGTGATGGGGACCGTAATCACTTTACAAGAATGTTAGTAAGGATTCTCAGGAGTTTTGTTTCCGGAATCCAGCCCAGTGTGGTGTAGTGTCTACCTTCATGGGATGGTATCTCTGTGGACTTCATGCCTGTTTACATTTTGGACCCTTGGCTGTGCAGGATTCTACCTTGTTTAATAGCAGAAGATGAAAAACCAGGGCCAAAATAGGGCGTCTCATGGCTGGCTGTGGCTAATTAATGATTCTGCCCTTAACTGTTCTCAAGTTTTGTGTCTTTTGAACAGCTGTCGGGCTAACGAGATGACTGCTGCTGTGGCCCGGGTTCCGGGCTTGGTACCTGTTCCATTGAGTCAACTGGTGCTGAGCCGTCCTGGCCGAGACTTGGGGATCACCATCACCGTGGGTGGCTGCTATTGTCACTGCTGCGGCCTCCGAGACAACCAGAATTGCCACCAGTCAGACCACAGCTGTGGCTAGCACTGTTGATCCCCTAGCCAGACAGGTTGCCACTGCCTTAGAGATCCAGAATTCCCTATATAATTTTCGCCAGGTTTGACCTATAGACCTCCTTTTATAAGAACAGTCGGAGCATGCGGGTGGCTGCTCCCTTTCCTTTCATTATATTTATGCCACGCCCATGCCAGTCCAGCCACTCCCATACGGCCTAAGGTTGCTGAACAGCTGGCCTTAGGAACTCCTGTAGCTAGAGGGTTTCTGTTGCTCTGCCCCTACAACAGGCGTCAATGTAGCAGCAGCAGCAATGTGAAAATCACTATTTGCCCAAGAAAGCAGGCTCCCTTCGAGAGCAGTATGTGTTAGCAGGCTACGGAAAGACCAGTAAGCCAGAAACGGGTAAGACAGGAGCCTGTCATGTGTTTCTGCAACCCAAGACAGGCCTGGTCTAATTATATAGAAAAGAGGAAGCTGTTAGGGGCTGCAGACCCCTGGCTCCTTGACTTTGTCTGCTGGAGTCAACAGAGCAACACAACTTGTTTAGCTGTGCCTGCAGCTGCTCTGAGCACGAGACCCTGATGGCAGGGGAGTAAATTCTGGTGGGTTTTGTAGCTGAAAGATCCCGAGAGCTGGGGCGTGGCGAGAGCCCTATAGAAGCTGCCCCGAGCATAATATAGTTGGCATTCTTGTATCAAGGATGACCAGCGTCCTTGTGTCTCTGTGTGTTTGTATGTTTTTAAGTCTCCAGCTTAGTTCCTGATTTGCATACAGTAGAGTGTAGAGCGGACAGAGTGCTTTACACTAAGACAATGTAGAAGGATCTTCTGTACGAGGTGAGCCTGGGCTACATTAAGACTCTCTGAAAACCAAAACAAAACCTAAACAAAAATAACAATGAAAAGCTCTGAAACATAAGCTGCTTGTTGCCCCAAAGAGCAACTGACCAGAAAGCAATAAAATCTAAGAACAATAGTTTGCCACAATATAATTAGCTTGCTATTATGAGGGCTTACAATGTCCTAGGCACCGCAAAACATGGTCTGTGTGGCATTAACAAGACTGTAATAGCTTGTTAATAGTTTGTGTAGCTGCCCAAAAGAAAAACAAAACAAAAAGTTTGCAATTTGCTCGGACTCCAGTGCTGATCGTTGTAAAAGGCCCAGTGGTCTGGTAAGGGTGGCCCAGTATCCCAACTATTGTGGCTTTTTGTTTTATTTGTATTTTTGAGACAGGGTTTCTCTGTGTAGCCCTGGCTGTGCTGGAACTTGCTTTGTAGACTAGGCTGACCTTGAGCTCATAAAGATTCTCCTGCCTCTGTCTCCCAATCGCTGGAATTAAAGGCATATGCCACCACTACTGGCTGGCTTTTTAAAAACATTTTTATAATTTATGTATTATTGTTTTATGTGCATTGGTGTTTTGCCTGCAGGTATGTCCATACAAGGGAGCCAGATCCCCTAGAACGGAGTGACTGACAGCTGTGAGCTGCCATGTGGGTGCTGGAAATTAAACCCAGGTACTCTGGAAGAGCAGCCAGTGCTCTTAACCCCTAAGTCATCTCTCCAGCCCCCTGGCTGGATTTATTTTTTTTAAGTTAGGTTGATCACTTCCTCACTGGGTCTGGCATGGAAGGTTGTAAGCAACAGCTTCCTAAGCAGTGTATCCAGCCTGCTGCTTCTATTGGCTGCCACGTCACTCTGTATCCAGCTGCAGATTAAGAAACATGTAATGAACGCCCTGCAGAGACAAATTCAAGTTCTGGGGCCGCCAGAGGATCCACATCTCAAAGAACTGGGGCTTCACCAAGTTTAATGTTGATGCACTTGAAGATACAGTGCCTGAGAAATGGCTCATCCTCTACGGTGGTGGGGTCACACACAGCCTTAATTGTGGTCTGGACAAGTGGTGGGTCCTATGCTCCTGAGGGCGTTCCCTGTGCCGAGGCACACACCATACCAAACACACTCACCAAAGTATTTCACATTTAGTCTTTAAAAAAAAAAGAATATTTAGGGTTTTTTTTCTATCTTCCCAGTCTTGGGTTTTATTCTTTTTCAAAATTAAATTTTTTTTAACATAGGAAAGTCATTCATGAATGACAGAGAGCAAGAATAGAATGCCCCATTCAATGAAGTGGTCATATCTGCGGTTTGTTAAAACAGAATTACCAAAACATCCAAATAAAACAATATGCCATTACCTCAGACATGGATGCTGTATGTTTATGTCCTAAGAAATAAAGTGCAACTTCATTACTTTGAAGATAAATATAATTTTAATTTTGTTCATTAATAGTGCAGATGATGTAGGATCTGGGGCAACCATGTAAAGGTCAGAGGACAACTTTGTGGAGTCAGGTTCTCTTTCCACCTTTACAAGGGTTCAGAGGAACGAACGCAACCTGCCAAGGAAGGACCTTTACCCGCTGATCCATCTCGAAGACCCAAGAGGTGGATGTAATTTTTATCTTTACTACTGTACCACAGAAGCTCAAGCCAAGGAGAATGCCTGAAATCCAGTACTGCTCACTTTTGCCAGCAGAAGTCGCTGCCATAAGCAGACTTTGGGCTTCTTGTGTTTCTCATTCTGTTTTTTAACGCTCTTGTTTTTCTATTTTACTAAACTAAAGCCACCTTATGTCTGGAAATATACTCAAGGGGCTACAGATTTGAGAACTTTAAACACAAAAAGACATGGCAATTACATTTTAACTGTTTACTTTGCACAGTACCTTTGAGATCTTACAATGAAAATTGACATGCCACAGAGTCTTATTGCTGGGCATCCAACAGCATCCTCACCCTAAATGTTTTATTGTTGATATACATAAAACTTAGCTTTCTAGTAGGCAATCCCTGTGGGCATCAAGTACATTCATGTTGGGCAACCATCATCCTCCCCAGATGAAAGCTTGTGTGCTTTAAGTACAAATTCCCCACTTCTTCCTTGTTCTAGACTCTAGTAACAGTAACCTTTTCTAGGATCTTCAAACACTATCACAGGCATACACTACCTATGCTCAAGTTGTGCCTGCCTTCACTTAGCATAGTACCAAGGTCAACCCATGGTGGATGGTGTGTCCCAATTCCCTTCTCTTTAAATGCCTAATATTTTACTGTACTTAATGCAGCTTTCATCCATCCATGGGCACTTGGGTGGCTTTTCCCTTTTACTTCTAATAAAGTTATTTATGAATATGGATATGCAAGGATCTCCCTCAGCCCCTTGTTTTCACTTTCTTTGGATGTGTAAAGATATGTAATGAACACAGCAACCAAATCTACATAAAACGCTGCCCACCAGCTTCTTACATCACTTCTTTTTTCTTTTATTCATTATGTATACAATATTCTGTGTGTTTGACTGCAGGCCAGAAGAAGGCACCAGACCTCATTACAGATGGTTGTGAGCCACCACATGGTTGCTGGGAATTGAACTCAGGACCTTTGGAAGAGCAGGCAATGTTCTTAACTGCTGAGCCATCTCTCCAGCCCCTAACATCACTTCTTTATCTTTCTTGTTGTTGACCTTACTATGTAACCCTGTCTGGTCTGTTACTCTATACACCAGGCTCACAGACACCAAACTGGCTTTGAACTCATTGGTAATCCTCACGCTTCTGCCTCCTGAGAGCTGAGATTACAGGTGTGTACCACACCCAGGTTTTTTAAGACCCCCAAAATTTTCAAAGACCCTAGGACTGGGTGAGCATCTGAAGCCACTGCCTCAGTTCTCCTGGCTCAGCCTGACTCCTGTCCAAATTACAGCCAATATTGTTGCAACAGTTCTGTAAACTTGACATAACCTAGAATCACCTGGGGGGCAGGTAGCTTCTGGGCATGCCTGAGGATGGGGTAATCCTTTGATTACATTAACTAAAGTGGAAGAGTGGCCCATTCTGCTTGGTACCATTCCCTAGGCAGGCAGGGAATCTTGGATGGTGTAACAAGGCAGGAAGCAACCAGACCACTAGTGTACACACACTCATTGCTCTCTCCTTCTATGAATAAAATGTGGCCAGCTGCTTCAAACTCCTGATGCCTTGGCTCCCCTGCTATGAGACTATAATCTAGAACTGTGATTTAAATAAACCCTTTCTGGGGGCTGGGGAGGTGGCTCTTCCAGAGGACCTGGCTTCAATTCCCTGTACCCACATGGCAGCTTATAGCTGTCTAATTCCAGTTCTAGAGAATCTGGCACCCTCACACAGATATACATGCAAAACACAAAAATAAATAAGTCTTTAATAAAATAAAATAACCCTTTCCTCCCTACTATTTGCTTGTCAGGGTATTTTATTGCAGCAAGAGCAAAATAAACAAGACAACTGCAATGTCCCATGGACATGACTGTGGCTTCTGGGGTCAAGCTCCGGTAAGTAAAAAACCTGATGAATTTTTGTAAAACCAGTAAAAGGGAAAACAGGAAGGTCAGGAAGGTGGCGAAATCCACACACAAGCCAAGGATTACAAAAGCAGTCCTTCTTCAAGCTTTTTTTTTTCCACCTGCTAAAACACTGAAATGTAGGAGGGTTTCAAATTACTCACCAATCCCAAAGCTTTCTTGCGTTTTTTTTTTTTTTTCAGTGTTTCTGTCAAAAGTTCCTATCCAAGGAACTGCAAGACCAACCCTCCCTCTCTGCCACCGGGCAAGAGCAGCCTAGCCAGCTCATGGTTTATGAGAAACTGCGAGGCTGAAGTCACTTGAAGCACTGGGCTGTACACACAGTCAGTGTGTTTCTGGTCAAGCGGGTATGACCCAAGTCACTACCAGCATAGCTTCTTTTTGGATGGAGAAGGGAAAGAAGAAAGAAACTAAGCCGGCAGAGAGACTCCTCATTCTGTCCAGGTCGAGAAATGGTCTAAAACACAAAGTGGCACTGTCCACTCAGAGGGTTCAGCATATGCTAAAAGTCACATGGGTTTTGCCCTCCCTGGCACATCTGGATTCTTGTTGCAGCTAAGTCCAAATGGGGCCTGATTCCATAGAAGTCACTCCTTGAGCTCCCTCACTACTCAGCCATCCACAGGGAGGAAGTTTCCAGGCAGACATGTTAGCCTATGAAGAGGGAACAGGACCCTGTTTAAGTTTGTAGTCTAAAAATACATTCCATGTGGTCATCTGGGCCACTACGGTGAACTGTGACCCAACAATGTCACCACCCGTCTTGTATTTAGTGTCCTCAGCAAGAGGGCTGACCGGAAGAGTGCGATAAATCCCAGGCCCTGTAACAGCCCTACTCTTTTCCAACTATACTTCTTACATGTATGTGCATGTCTTGTGTGTGTGCACAGAGAGGACACAGGGAACCTGAAGTGTTCCTCCCGGGAGCTGTCCACCTTGTCTTTTGAAATGTCTCACTATGGCTTGGGGATCCAGTGAGGCTAGCTGGCCAGGAAGCCCCAGGGACCTTTCTGTCTCTGCCTTCCAGAATGGGGATTACAAATGCCTGTTACCATGCCTGGATTTTCAGACGGGTGCTGGGGTCCAAACTCAGGACCTCATGTCCTGCACACGCACGTCAGCGACAGAGCCATCTTCACAGCCCCATGCATGGTACTTTCGAAGAAGCCGAGGACTGAAATCACATGCTTTTATTAAGGTCTAGGTTTTCACGCAACCATGATACTGGCTGGTATCTCTAACTTCACATCCGTGAAGCTGATCTGTTCTGCCGTGTAGAGTGGTCCTCGTTTACTTAGTAGAATAAAATGATTTGTTTCCATGTGGAGGTGACGTTCCATATGCAATTTTTGGAAAAGCCATGACACTATCCATTCCTTAAGCATGGGTGTAATTTTATTCCTGTGACATGGATACTGTTTGACACCCAACGCTAATCTTCTCCCTGCTTAACTTTGAACATCTAATAGTGCAGGGCTAAGTGCGAAGCTGTTAAGCAAACTGACTTCCGCATTTACAAAATGGCTCATTTCTCTCACTACCACTCCAGATATACAGATTCACCCTTAGGACTTCAGTAACACCAGTCTCCCAAAGACTCCAAGGCTCCACAGACCTTCCATCTACTCAGAACCACAGCATTTATATCCCAGGCAAACTACAACGTCATTTTATTTCCTGCTACCCCTTGGAGCCTAGAAGACGTTAAAAACAGGAGCGCCAGGAAGTGGCTGGTCCTGTCCCGGTGGGTTGCTTCCCATTTCTCTTTCATCTTCTGTGACGAGGCTTCTTGGGAGGAAGGCAAGATGGCTGCCATCCTTCAGTTATCACAGTACTGTACCTTTAGAATGGACAGCATCAGCACTGTGATAACTGAGCCAGGGCAGCCTGTCAGTCACCAGGTCCAGCAAGGGTGCCCCATGGAGTGAAGAACTGGAAGACAGGAGGAAGCAGAAGAAAGGGGGTTAGATGATGAGGGTGAACTGAGCTAAACTAGAAGGCGAGCACACGGCTCACACACACCCAGCGAAAAAATACAACTGAATTTCCCTTCTGGTTATCCATCTAGCCTACACTTCCCAGTTACACCCGCTGTGTTCACAGACCGCATCGTGCAGCCTCATTTGTACAGCCAATATTTCCTGAAGGAAGATTACATTTCAAGACCTTTCCTAGAGTTGGGGTTGCTGGCACAGGCCTTTATCCCAGCACGTGGGAGGCAGAGGCAGGAAGGTTGCTCTGAGTTCTGGGAGGCATGGTTCCACAACCAAACATGACAGTCTACTTCACATCTGCCTAAGGCTTGGTAGTTTCTGTATGTTTTTCATTTAATTTTCACAAAAATCCTATGGAGTTAACTATGGATGGCTCACAAACTCATCTAAAAAGGGATTATAAAACTAGGTTATGTATTGTAAGACCACCTTACTGATACAAAAAACCCAAAACCACAAAGGAGTTGGGTATGGATAAAATCCAGCGCCACAGTGTATATGCACGAAATTGCCAAAGAATAACTTTAGAAAGTACAGACAGACAGACAGACAGACAGACACACACGCACACACACACACACACACAGCTGGAGCGATGATTCCACAGGTAAGAGCACTAGTTGCTCTTCCAGAGGACCCAGGTTCAATTCTCAGCACCTCCATGGTGGCTCACAACTGTTTGTGACTACAGTTCTAGGGGAACAAATGCCCTCTCTGGCCTCCTTGGGCACCAGGCATACATGTGGTCCACAGACATACATTCAGGAAAACACTCATACATATAAAAAAATAGAAATAAGAATAAATCATTCCACTTTAGGGAAAACAAAAGCAAAAGGACCACAAACTACTCTCACAGAGAACCTTATGACTTCTCTTATAGAGAATCTATTCCCAGCGCTCTGGTGGCTCATAACCATCTCTAACCCCAGTTCCATAGGCCCTGATGCTCTCTGCTGGGCCCTGGAGGTACCACAAGCACACAAGCACGCATGCAGGTCAAAGACTCGCATCATTAGATAAAAAGGAGGTTGGTGTGGTGGTGCACATCTTTAATCCTAGCACTCAAGAGGCAGAGAGAGGAGGGTCTCTGTGAGCTTGAGGCCAGTCCAGTCTACACAGTGAGCTACAGGACAGCCAGGGATACATAAACCCTGTCCTAAAAAAATAAGTAAATAAATAAATATCTAAAAAAATATTTAAAACCCCAGAAACTCTTGAGACATTATATGATTTACCTAAGATCTTATAACTAGGTTAACGCAAAATGTAGGCCCTGATTAATTTCTGTAGATTGGATGAGGTCCTTTTCTGCCCTATTCATCGCATCACTAGCCAGGATAGTCAGTTTACATTCTATAATACAAACTACCATTCACAAACATTTCTTTCTTTTCTTTTTGCTTTTTGGTTTCTTGATACAGAGTTTCCCTGTGTAGCCCTGGCTGTCCTGGAACTCACTCTATAGACCACACTGGCCTCCAACTCAGAGATTCACCTGACTCTGCCTCCTGAGTGTTGGGATTAAAGGTGTGCACCACCAACACCTGGTTATTTTTTTTTATGTGCACTGGTGCCTGCATGCATTCCTGGGTGAGGGTGCCAGGTCTTGGGGTTACAGACGGTTGTGAGCTGCCATTGGGTACTGAGAACTGAACCCAGGTCCTCTGGGAGAGCAGACAGCAGTCTTAACTGCTGAGCCACCTCTCCAGCCCCTACAAATGTTTCTGAGTGTTTTGTTTTAGTAACCCAGACCACTTGACAAAAATTAGTGGTTTATAATGTAGAAGCAGTTCCTCATGAACTATTAGTCTCACTGCTCTTGATGCTAAATGGTCAAGAGCTGACGCCGCTGGACAGTGGTCTGGGCACCCATGGCATGTCTGTCACTGGGCTTTATGCCAATTCCAGTTATAATGGAGCTAGGCTAAAAAATCTTTGGAATGCCTTATTATTATTATTGTTGCTATAATAATAATAATAGTAATAATAATAATATGATGATGATGATGACGATGACGATATTTTGGGGTTTTCTTGAGACAGCGTTTCTCTGTGTGACCCTGGCTATCCTAGAACTCACTCTGTAGACCAGGCTGGCTTCAAACTCAGATATCCATCTGCCTCTGCCTTCTGAGTACTGGGATTAAAGACGTGCACCACCACCACCCTGCTGGAATGCCTTTTAAAAAAAAGGCAACATTACCGGGTGGTGGTGGTGCACATCTTTAATCCCAGTGCTTGAGAGGCAGAGGCAGGCAGGCAGATCTCTGTGAGTTAAAGGCCAGCCTGGTCTACAAGAGCTAGTTCCAGGACAGGCACCAAAGCTACAAAGAAACCCTGTCTTAAAAAAACAAAAACAAAACAAAACAAAAAAAGGCGACACACACACAGATCACTTTCATTAGTGTTAGCTGTACCTTTGACACATACCCTGAAGTAATTTCAGGGACGGGTCCTGCTTTTAATAAAAGGTACCAAAAAGGCTGCACATGGTAGCACACGCCTTTAGTCCCACTAGAGGCAGAGGCAGGTGGATCTCTATGAGTCCTAAGCCATCCTGGGCTAGACAGTGAGACTCTGTACAAAAAGCTTCTAAAATCAGAATGCCAGCATCAGAACACCAACTTATTAAAACCGTGATTCATCCCGTCCTTCCACATCAGCCACCATGTCTCCAACTAGTTCAGCATGAGCAGAACTTGACAGGCATTTTAAAAAAAATAATTATGTTTTCAATTAGGAATTTGCTCAATTTCAAAGACTCATTATATGCAGATCAGACATTAACTCTGCCTCAAATAAGTCAGATGGATGAATCAATTCTTTAGATCAGGATTTAGAAACCAGAATAGCACAATGAATCTAGCTAAACAATTAACTTTATGTACTGTGAAACTGACCTTAATCTTTAGAAAAGTATATCCAAATGAAATAATCCACCTCCACAAGAATTAAAAGCAATCTCTCCAAAGTGCAAAAACAGCTAAAAGTTAAGGCGACGCAGGTTTTAGCAAACTGATGTAATACAGTGTTGAGACACAAGGTGGCAGTGAAGATTAAAATAAAGAGTTGGCTACACAACCCATGTTTCCTGGAAATGGTTGCATGTTTTCACCCAAATCATAAACATGTTATGTGAACAAAGCTATTTTGATTGTTATAAAAGAAAATTTTGGAGAGCTGAACCACCAGAAAGTATAAAAATACTAACACCTAGTTTCTCCTGACCGCAGGATCGTATCCACTTAGGGAAACACACGTGAGCTCTCAGCAGAAAGGTAACTGGAAGTCCAGATGCCAAAGGGGATTTAATGTGTGTCGTGGACGTCAGAGGCGAAGTTCACTGTACTAGCCAAATTCACTCTACCGAAACGTACATGTTTATGAAACATTTCTGGTGGAAAAAAAAAAACATGATACTTTCTTTTAAAAAAAAAACCCAAAAACTTTTTCCTTCATTATTTTCATCCTTAAATTAGAAAAAAAAAAAAAGCCAAGCACTCGTAATAAGAAAAATCTTCACTATTGTGTGAATAGTAAATTTTGCCTCAGACTAATTGTAAGGAGGTCTCAAGGGGAAAAACGTGGGTTTGAAAATGACCCTTTACGGCAGGCTGTCTGCAGTCTCAGCATTTGGGAGGCAAAGGCAAGTAGTCTAAGACCACCCTGGACAACTTGGCAAGGTTCCATCTCCAAATATGAATAAAAGAGTTGGGGTGGAGCTCGGGGGCTTGTCTCACATATGCGAGGTGGCGGTTCCAATTCTTGGTACCTCAAAATGGAATCTTAGTTTCTTCTTGAAAATTCCCTTTAGAAAGGCATATTCTTGTAAGACTAAATCACAAACACTTCTTCAATTTATTTCTCTTGCAAATAAAATTATTTCAGTGGAAACCAACAGAGCACAGGTACTCAGGCTACAACAAGAAAGCCTATCGCACTGCAAGAGAGGAACAGAGATGGTGACCTGGCCTGCTTTCCTCTGGATGGGAGACTCGGTTATCATGTGAAAAAACGACAGAGCAGCCAGGCATGGTGGCTCATGCCTAATCCCACACTGGGGTGGGGCGGGGCAGGATGACCGCTTTGCCTTCCAGGGCAGCCTGAGCTACAGTGAATTCTGGGCCAACCTGGAGTAGAGACACTGTCTCAAAACCAACCAACCAAACACACACGCAAACAAAACTACCCCCGCCAAAGACAAAAGCACAACAACAAAAAGAAGGGAGCCAATTTTTCATAATGCATGTACAAAATTTCTTAAGATCTGAGTTGTTCACTGACAGTGCTATGCCTTAGACCTTGCCCTGGAGCGACGCAGAATACAAACGACCAGACTGAAGACATGACCCACTCCTGCCATCTGCAAGCTAAAAAAATTAACATAGGACCTAAAACCATTAAATGCTGACTGTATATTATACAACTGCAGGCATCTGAAGATGCCTGTAAGTCAGAATGTTTTAAAACTGTTGCTGGCTAATTTAAATTCATAGTCCCTTGAACTTAAAAATCATAAGACAGCTCAATGACAATATTAAATATTACATCAACGTATTAACAGAGGAGGCTGGAATCCAGCACCTGCTTAGCTTGGAGCATGCAGTATGTGCATGTAGCGTGCACCTTGCTTCAAACTCTGCTACACTGAACTTGGAGAAACTAACTTGCTAGCCGGGTGTGGTAGCTCACACATGCTTTTAATCCCAGCACTCGGGAGACAGAGGCAGGTGGATCTCCATGAGTTCGAGGGCAGCCTGGTCTACGAAGCAAGTTCCAGGACAGCTAGGACTGTTACACAGAGAAACCCTGTCTCAAAAACCAAACCAAAACAATTCAAAAAAAAAAAAAAAAAACAGAAAAGAAAAAAAAAAAAGATGGGGCTGAAGAGATGGCTCAGAGGTTAAGAGCACCGGCTGCTCTTCCAGAGGTCCTAAGTTCAATTCCCAGCCACAACATGGTGGCTCACAACCATCTATAATAAGATCTGGTGCCTCTTCTGGTGTGTATACGTTAACAGAACATTGTATGCATAATAAATAAATAAACCTTTAAAAAAAAAAAGAAAAAAGACTTGTGGGGAGCCATAGAGAGGGTTACAGGTTTTTTTTTTCTCCCTTAAGGAGAAAGATTGGTTAAAAGTCGAGGCAAAAAGTCCTGCTCAAAGCCAACTGCCAGCCGTGACATTCACGCACAGCTCCACCAGAAAGGTGTCACTGTTCCATCCACTCCAAGGACTGGCCTCAAGAAAGGCCCCTGCTGCATAGGAGCAGGTCCATATGGACGACAAGCAAACACCTTTCAGAGTAGACATGTACAAGGTCACACAGGCAGAGGGCTGGCAAGATGGCTCAATGGGTAGAACTGCTTGCTGTGAAAACTGATGCCCCAAGTTCCATCCCTGGGGACCTAACATGGTAACAACTTCCACAAACTGTCCTCTGACCTCCACACAGTGCCATGGCTCATGCATAGCAGCATATACGCACACGTGCGGGTGCACACACACACACACACACACACACACACACACACACACAAGCACGCACACACACAATTTAATAAAAACAATTAAAGACAGCAAAGTAAAACAAGCAGAGAAAATAAGTTTTGTTCCTCAAGCTCATCATGATTTTAGTCTAAAAAGGCTCCAAGAGACTAAAAAATAAGTAAATTGACCCACATGCTGTCTTTTAAAAGCCTTTCTTTTTAATACATGTACTCAGTGTAAATGTCTACTCAAGTTACTTTACTTTGAGTCTGCTCTGGATTGCATTTTATACCCAGAATTTAGATTTTATAGTTTACTCACAAGTTATCCACTCTGTGTTTACCTCTACAGAATATGCTTTTACAATAATCAAAACCATACCAATCTAGGCACTGTGTGCTGGCACACACCAACACTCTCCCTGCCCTTGGGAGGTTGAGGAAAATAACTCATTTGTTTGAAGCCAGCTTGGGCTGTACAGTAAGTTAAATGCCAGCCTAGGCTACAGGGCAAGACCCCATCTTAATAATAATAATAATAATAGGGGCTAGAAAGATGACTAAATAGTTAAGAGCATGGTTGGTCTTCCAGAGGACCTGGTTCAATTCCCAGTACCCACGAGGCAGCTCACAATGATCTATAACTTCAGTTACAGGGGATCTGATGTTCTTTTCTGGCATGGCACACAGACACACGTAAAGACAAAACATCCATCCATAAATAAATAAATAAATGTTAAAATTTTTTTAAAAAGTAAAGATTTACAAATAATAACAATAAAAGCAACATCAGTCAAACAGCTTCTCTTACAAAGTTACTCATTACAAATAGAAAAAAAGATTAGTTGTAGCTAGGCATAATCCCAGCACTAGAAAGTTACAGCAGGGAGATCTGGAGTTTATGGGCATCCTGGTCTAGGTGACAAAACCACTCAGATCAAAGAACTTAACTTCAGAATGACCACCCACCACTAGCCATCCCTAAAGTGTCTGATGGTTTTCTGCTGGTCTACAGTGTCCTCTTTACTGAAGCACTGCCATTTAAATGTTGGGTCTTAGGTTTTGAAATTCCCCTAATGCACAGATAAAGGGGATAATACCAAAGATTTAACACTGATCTCCAATTCTAGAGCCTTTTGGCTAGACCATAAGTATAATCACACACCACTTCTTTGCAGGGTCCACCATGCTCACTGCTATCCTGACACCTGTAAGAAGAACACATCTCTAGCGGCAAGGCATGCCGCCGTGACACCCCACTCATTAAGTGGGGACACTGCACCCCTTGACACTGTGTGTAGCTAGTAACTAGTTAACTCTTTCAGAAGTCACACAGTGTTCTTTTCATGTCCCTTCACAGCACTTACTTATCAGTCATGCCCACTGGCTCTTCATTTCTCTGGTGTATTTGATTCCTTTCTTTGCATCATACTGGACAGCTGTCATTTATAAAACAAGAAGATAGCATACCCAGGAGGCAGAGGCAGGTTGATTTCCGAGTTTGATGACAGCCTGGTTTATGTAGTGAATTCCAGGCCAGCCAGGGCTACATGAGACCCTGTCTCAAGAAACAAGCAAACAAATGCCCTCCCAATACCACTACTGAATTTCTTTAGACAAAACAACCCCCCGCCCAAGCAGTGCTCTTTATTCTTTGGTTTTGCTGGGTTGCTGTTTTTGAAGGGTAAGGAGTGGACAATCCTAGGAGCTCTAAAACAGGAGCAGAAATTAAATTAAAATGGAAGACAAAGAAAATTAAGGTAACAGAACTGACAAGAATATCAACTTGTGTCATAACCGCTACTATGTCACCTCGTATTTTCTGACACATTCTATGACTCCCTTTTAAACAAGGAGCTGCTCATTGGTACATGGGTTCTCCCAAACTTCCCACAATCCACTGCTATCCAATTTCAGTTGTCTTTTTTTTTTTTTTCACCTCTTGAAAAGCAGACACTAGGAGCTCTGAGACAGAGTTAACACTCTGATGTGCTTGGGTGCCCCAGTCTTTACATGCATCACAGCAGTAGAAAGTAGACAGTTGATGGGCCTCTTTGCAATTAATCCATGGTCATAAGGATGGAACGCTGTAGACCAAAGTAGTCCCAAAGAGGCCTCTACCAGCTGTAATGTCACACTATGTACAGAATACAGCTAAACAAAGTAAGACTTTAAAAAGTTACAAAGTTTCATATATGCCTTTAAATTCTCTAGAGCCACATTTTTAAAAACTAAAATTAGTTGGGCAGGGTAGGGCACACCTTCACTCCTAGTCCTTGGGAGGCAGAGGCAGGCAGATCTCTGTAAATTCAAGACTAGCCTGGTCTACAAAGAAAGTTGCAGAACAGTCAGGGATACATAGAAAAACCCTGTATCGGAAAAACCAACCAACAACCAAACAAGCAAACACACTAAAATTAAATAAGGAGCATATTAAAAACCTGTCTTCTTTTCTATACTGTCTTCAAAAATCTACACTGTATCTTACATTTAAAACATACCTTGATTGCAGTACTGAATTTTCTAGAGCTACTTAATCTGAATTTAGATTTCAAAGTATATGTAGTTTATAAAGTAAACAAATATGCTAATGCTTGTTTTCCAAACATACTTAAGTTTTTAATACCTGAGTCAAGTATAGACTTTAAAAATTAAACAAGTTTAAAACTTCAGCTCACAAGCCTCTATTTCTGATGGCTCATGCCTAGGGTTGCTAGGGACTACTGTAGCAGCAGGCACGATCCTGTCAGTCACCTGGATTCTTTTAAACCTGAATCAGGATGAAAGATGTTACCCCACTGACCAATAAGTCTCGATACAGTATATAACAAGCGCTCCAGGGTTTTCATTTCCTGTAATTCTTTGGTAAGCAGCTGTTTCTGGAAAGCCTGCTTGGTAAGGAGAAAGGCGAACTGCAATTCATGGACATATGGAGACATTAAGATTGGAGATACCAGCCCAGCATAGTGCGACATCCTTGAATCCCAGCACCCAGGAGGCAAAAAGAGGCAGTTCTCTGAGCTCAAGGCTAGCCTGGTCTACAGAGTGGGTTCAAGTGCGGTAAGGGTTACTCAGAGAAACCCATTCTTGAAAACAAAAATAGAGATACTGGGGTTCGTTTCCAAGGAAAAGGAGAGAAACTTTGACACCGAGGCTTCTTTGTCTAGGACATTAGTCACCCCGTGAAAGTTACAACCATTGTTTACACTAAGTCTCTCAACTTCCACAGACCAGCTGTCAGTGCAAACTCAAAGGCCACCGTCTTCCTCAGGCACCCCTTGCAAGCTTCCCTACCCCCGGCTGCTCTCCAGGACTGCAGAGCATATTCTCCACAGAAATGAACCTCGAAATGAACACACCAAGACATATGAACAATAAACACATACCACACCAAATCACTCCTCACTAGCCTGGGTCTCCCAGCCTACCTTGAGAAAAACATTTCCTAACGCTCCAACAGCTTTCTCTTCCCGTTTGCTCAGGGTCAAAGTTCACTTTGTTCCCCCAGCAGCTGGTTTCAAAGTTGATCTCCTGAAGGCGCTGGATTCCTAAGGTAGTTCTATTTTGAGCCTTCTTCCTGTTCTGAAGCTAAAGTTGGAAGGGTTGAGGTGGTGATGTCATGGAAGGGAGAGGTGGCTTTTTCAGAAGGGTCTTCCCTGGCAACTCTGGGGACATTTAGGTGGTGAATGGCTCGAAGTGCTCCCTTTCCACAGGAGGTGCTCCCCTTTCACCGTTCTCTTCTCCTTCCCACTGGAGTCCCAGTTAGTCACTAGCCAGGAAGAAAATGAATTCTAATAGCAGGCAACTACACTTGCATATTTTATATGTGAAACATATAAAAGAAAAGACAGGGGCGAAAATGCCGAACTCTAGGAAAGGGGGGATGCCTATCTGTCTCCACCCACTCCCACCAAACATCTATAAGGCCCAGGAGAAAAGGGGGCTGATAAAACAGCAGTTAGGAAGAATTTAGGAATTACATGTAGGAGGCTCAGAGAGGCGAATGCTACTGGGGTATTGGGAACTGGAACCCGAGGGCCTCCCCCCCATTCCTTTTCTTTCCCTCCCTGCTGTAAGAGACTTGGGGTTGGGTGTGCCTTCTGCTTGGGAGGCATTTGGCTCTGGAGAACGGCAAGGGGCCAGGGTGCGGCCCACAGGGAATAAAAGCTCAGGCCTGGTTCTGGGCTAAGTTTAGCGGAAGAGTAAAGGAGACCGGGGAAGTGCAGATCTGAGTGGAAGACCCGTTGTGGAATTAAAAAAAAAAAAAAAAAAAAAAAGGCCCGCTGGGGCTGGGCACATAGCTCTTTCTCAACTTAAGCCCAATAGTTTATTGCTGGGGATACAGGAAAAGGGTGGAAAAAGAGACAAATTCTAACGTAAACTGTAAACTGCAACTTCTTGGAGGTTAGAGGGCTGACGTACCAAACGCTATCAGCAGGTGAAAAGAAGCGCCTTTTACCAATTCTGGGGTATGGAGGTCTGGCCAAGCCCTGGTGGGCAGGTCAGTGCCTGGCTTCTAAGCTCACCTCGCCTCCAAAGCGGGAAGAAGCATAGGTGTGGTCTTTCTCCGAGAAGGTGGCAGCTGGCTACGCAGAGCGAGGAAAAGGATTCCTCACCGGGAAGGAGGGGAGGAGCCCCGGGGTCAGCTGCGGCCAGGAGCCAGGGTCTCAGCCAAGTCCCCTCCCCCCTCCCTGAAAACCGACCTGGACCAGCATCGATTACAGCAACAGCCTCTCACCTCCCCAATAATCTTCCTAATAATAATAATAATAAGCCCAGCCCCTCTGGCCCACGTTTAAAAACAAACAAAAACCCCAGAGCTCTGAGCGATGGAAATAAACAGGTGAGTCCAGGGAGAAGCGGGAAAGAGTAGGGATGGAAGAAGGGGGTGGGGGCGTTCCCGAACGTGCGGGAAAACCGAGGCTCTCCCACCCTCTCTTCACTCTCCTTCTCCCTGTCCCCGAGAGTCTGCGTGACAGGTTACAAACCGCTAACCCCACTGTGACAGCCTTCCCGCAGCCCGCGCCCTCCGCCTGCCTACCCTAGGCTCCCGCGTCCTGGCTTCGGGGACCGCGCGGGGCTCGCCCGTACCCCGGCCCGCCGCCGCCGCCGGGACTCCTCTCTTCCTCTCTCCGCCTCCTCCTCGCAGACTCCTCCCGCCGGATCCGTCATGTAAACAACATCCCGGCTCTATTTCCAGCGGCCGCGGGACGGCGAGGGAACCGCGCCAGCGCCCAGCCACCGGGCGGGGGTGGGGAAAAGCGAGTGCGCCACAGCTCCCGGCCCGGCTCCGCGCCGCCGCCCCGCGCTGTCCGCCGCCCGCTCCTGGGCGTCCGGCCACAGCCTCCGCCCCCGCCGCCACCGCCTCCGGGCCACGGGGCACCCGGCCGCCCGGGTGCGAGCGCCATGCGCGCACCGCAAGTCACTCTCCGCGCCCCGCGGGCCGGCCCGGGCGCGCCGTCAGCCCGGGGGCCGAGAGCGCAGCACCCGGAGCGCGTACCCGGACGCCGCCCCCGCGGCCGCGCGCGCCCCGCACCCACCTGCGCCCTCGGGGGTCCCGGGCCCCCCTTCCTTTGTTCTTCCCGCTATTTGCATGAGGATTATCTAATGACGCAGCAAGGCTCGCCACAACGTGACCGTCGCCATTTTTCTGTTTTTATTCTAGCTCTGCCATGTGATAGATTGGGGAGGGGGGTGGAAAAGGGAGAGAGACAGGATTGAAAAAAAAAAAAAACTTCCGGGTCTCATGACCGGGAAGGGAGAAAAACAAAAGGGAGACGAGACACAACTCCCGGCGAAGGCCGTGGTGCGTGTGCGCGCGTGCGCGCCCGCCTCTCCCGGCCCCGGAGTCGGAGGCTGGGGCGCTCAGAGCATCCTCCCGCTAGGGTCCAGTGACCCGGCCGTGTGGGCCGCGTGCTCGCTCCTCCCTTCTGCCAGATACCCGGTTGCCAGCCCTCGCCTGGCTCCAGCGGCCCAGGGTTCCATTCAATTGAGAAAATTGAAAGACCGCTTCGTTTCCTAAGTTGTAAAACAGTACGCTCCGCTCCAGTGCTGGTCCTTGCGACCACCGCGTGGCGAGGGCAGGAAGAATCAGACCAGTTCAGATTTTCTTTCTGCTTCCTTTTCGCTCTTTTCCCAAAGCGGCACGTGCAGCTTAGGTGTGATTTGTGGCATTGCAGACTTTGTTGTTGGGTTTTTTTGGGGGGGACATGCATCACGGCTGGATTTATTGAGGTAGAATTTTTAAATAAAAGGTTGTTGAGTGCCAGGGAGGGTTGAGAAGACAGTTGCAGAGCTCTAGGCGGATTCGTGTTTTACCGTGTTAATTCCCATTCACAGGACGTGAAAGGTGTCCTGAGTTCATGGCTGCTGAAAGGATAAATGCCTGGAACTCTGCCAGGTCTCTCAGGGACAGAATTTGGTGCTTTAGGTTGCTAGTCTGTTTCCTGGAGCTTTCACTTTTGTTTCTCTTCTCTGAGTGCCTCTCTTATGATTGAAAGCAGAAGTGGACCGGGCGGGGGGGGGGGGCATTGACTGGGATGAGGAACACAGCGCAGCGCCAGACCAGATATCATATTAGACCCCAGTTTAGATTGAGGCGCATTTGAGATCTGAGTGGGTAGAGGGGAGCATAGTCTGTGCAACTGTGGTCCCGTTTGTAATGTTGTGTGCCTAGAATTTAAAGATGTAGAACTCTCAGAAGTGCTGATCCTTCAGGACTGCTGCTGGGGTTCATGACCTCTTTCCGATCTTCTTTCTTGAGCTTTGACTCAAATACGTGTGAGCTCGCCTTTCCTTCCCCTTCTGCTGGAGAGCTTGCCTTGTCATTGAACATGGCTACATGCTTGCAGTGAAGCGTTTCTGTTCTGTTCACAGAGTTGACAGGTCTCCTCCTTGTGCCATTGTGTCCTTGTAGCATTTATTTCATGGTGCCGTTCAACGTCGGTATTCAGGACAATGACTGTATTTTCCGATACTGGGGACAAGCTTTGAGAACCATAGCTGTCTCCAGTCATCACTATTTTCTGACCATGAAAGCCAAGGGAGGCCCAAAGCAGACCTTTCCCACAATCCCATCCTGACCAGGCTAGGAAATTCCTTGCATGCTTCCGGGGAAGGTTGGACACTGGAGACATTTTATGGATCTTACACCTTTGCCAGCCGTTCTTGGCGGGCTCCTTTACTTACACATCCAAGCAAAACATACTTTGTTCTCTCAACTTTTTAACTAACTGCTTTTCCCCATCTTACTTTTACTACATTTGGCTCCTCTCCTTTAAATTCTTTCTGATTCAAATAAATGAATTAGTTATGCTAACTCTTGCTGCTCTGCTTTCATGGACTAGACTACAAATGCTTGGTGAACTTTGAGCAGTGATTTAATCTATTGAGCCTAGAATCAAATCATAGGCTCCATAACCCAGGGCCTCATGTATGCTAGGGAAACACTACCCCTGATCGGCACCCGAGTCACAGAACCCCAAGATCTGGTACCTAGTGGTGAGCAAGCCAAAAAGGGCTGTTGAAGTGATTCTAGCATCAGGACAGGGTGCCCATTCAACAGATTGGAAAATAAATGCTTCATACAATTCTATTTAAGCTCCAAAGAGCATTATGTATTTTTAAAGTGGAGAGCATATATATCTGCATCTGCAAGATTCTGTTGCATAGCTGAGTTTATATGTGTCTATGAATAGGACAAGTAATAGCTAAAGGCCCCCATGTGCCACTCCAGATAACAGCAGGATGGTCATAACTTAGCTATAACACCAGCAGCTTTTATTGAGGTGGGAAGACACCCAATTATATAACTAAATCATCTGGGGTTTTTTTTTGTTTTGTTTTTGTTTTTCAAGACAGGGTTTCTCTGTAGTTTTGGAGCCTGTCCTGGAACTAGCTCTTGTAGACTAGGCTGGCCTCGAACTCACAGAGATCCACCTGTCTCTTCCTCTCATCTGTTGTTTTAACTATAAAGCTAAAGAGAAAAGAATGGATGAGAACTCCAAGAAAGCAATTATAGGAAATACCCCCATGTCTCTTGTCATCAGTGTGTGAGTCCTCACGCATCAAGCAGTCCTCAAGATACACATAGCTACTAATTAAATTAAATACTCACAGGAATCCCAATAATCTCCTTCTAGTTGTCAAATTTACACTTGAAAAATAGTCATCGCTGGTGTCCAAGTGAAGGCATGGGTTTCGATGTCATTCATTAGTTACTTTGGTGTTGCTGCGGTTAATCACCATGCGCTGTGTGATAAAACATCATGATCAAGGCAACCTACAGAAGGAAGGGTTTATATGCGATTGTGGTTCCAGAGGGACAAGAGTCCATTGTGGAGGGGGGACATAACAATACATAGATATGGCGGCAGATGCAGGAAACTGAGCGCTCACATCCTCAACAGCAAGCACCAGGCCAAGAGAGCAAACTGGATATGGTAGGAAGCTTCTGGTTCCAAAATCTGCCTCCAGTGACACAGTTCTTCCAGCAAGGGTGCAACACCCAAACCTCCCCAAACAGGACCAGCAACTGGAGATCAGATGTCCGAATGTCTGAGACCATGGGGGTCTCCCCCCACCACCACCACATTTTTCGAGACAAGATTTCTTTGTGCAGCTCTGGCTATGCTGGAACTCACCAGGCTGGCCTCGAATTCACAGAACTCTACTTGCTCTCTTTCAAAGCACCACAAGCCAGCTCTGACAATCTGTTAACTGTGTCTTCTTGAGTGAATTTCTTCTCAGTTGTGGTTTTCACTTCTTTATCCATACGATGAGCATAACACCTACATTAAATTAGGAGAATTTTTAGGATTGAAGTTTAATGAAATTACATGGACAACACTAACCATGGTATTCAGAACATAGTCTTCACTAAAGGATGGCTAGTCCGGGAGTGGCTCAGGCTATAATCCCAGCACTTGGGAGGCAGAGGCAGGGGGATCTCAAGTTCCAGGCTACCCAGGGCAATATTGCAGTAGGAGGACTCTGTCTCAAACAAAAGGAAGATTCGACACACTACTAGTGAAAAGTTCTGTGACGTAAAATAATCCATACGAGCTCCTGCCCTCGAGACATTCATATGTAACCTGGGAGAGATGTATACAAGGGACCAGATGAATAGGTGGGCTGGAAAAACCAAACAAAATCCTGCCTCCTGCTTTGTGGTGATCTACCTGAGATGTAATTAAGATCTAGACTTATCACTATCCACCCAATAACGAAGCTTGTAGGAGTGTATGCCAAGCGCTTCCTTCTCTAAAACAATAACCTTCTCGTACCAATGAAGACCACATTACCTTTGAAACTCAGTCTAGTTGGCGTGATTCTGCAGTTTTAAGAAGCAATTTCTTGGCGGGTTTCTTTCACCCCGTGGGAAGTATGCCAGCTTGTATCTTTGAAGGACTGTTAGAGAAATGTAGTTAATAGGAAGCCCTTCTAGTTGTTAATTAAGTAAAACAGTTTAATCAAGAACCATCTTCTAAGGCACTCGTTTGCGGCCCCGAGTCAGGTGCTAAGAAACAGGCACGATGAAGATAAGTACTTTGCTCTGGAAGCGCGCATAATCCAGTGCTGCTTTAGTAAACAAATATGTAGTCATTGTTCACCATGGGGAATTCAGCAATGGACAAGACACTGAGCTTCGTCCATTGGGAAATCTGGCAAGTTAATAATACACATATTTGTTCAAATTCTTCAAGAAATACGTGATTGGCTGGCGATAGCCCACACCTGTAATTCCAGCATTTGGGAGGCAGAAACGAGAGACTCAGGAGTTGAAGGTTCTTCTCAGCTACAAAACGAGGTTGAGACCAGCTTGGGTTACGTGAGAGCCTGTCTGAGGAAATAAAGGAGTATAAAATGAAAAGTGTGTGACTGGCACACAGTTTGATCAAGAAAAAAATATGCATACCTATGTTTATGGTGTTTCAGGTCTCCCTGAAAGCTTTTGTTTCTCAAGACAGAAATTACCTTTGAAAGAGATATTTTTATAACCCAAGTGAGTTTGGGAGTCTCATTTATATAGCAGTGTGCTAGTTTCCTTTCCTTCCTTCTTTGTTTGTTTGCTTTTTTGTCAACTTGACACAAACTCTGGTCATCTGGGAAGAGGGAACCCCAACTGAGAAAAGTCTCCCATCAGATTGGTCTGAAGGCAAAACTGTAGGGCCTTTTCTATATTAATAGTTGATGTTGGAGGGCCAAGGCTGCTGTGAGCAGTGCTGTCCCCTGGAAAGTGGCCCCAGGTTGTGTAAAAAAAAAAAAAAAGCAAAGGGAGCAAGCCACAAGGAACAGTCCAGAAAGCAGCACTCTTCCATGGCCTCTGCTTCAATTCCTACTTTGCCTTCCCTTCATGTTAGAGTGTAAGTTTGTAAGATTAAAAAAAAATACCCTTTGGGGGTGTGTCCCGGGTCTGAGGAGAAAGCACGGTCCTGCCCAGCGGCTTGATGGACCAAGCGGGACAAGGAGACCCACAGGAACGCCTGGGGCTGTCTGCCTGGGACTCCAAGGAGAAAGCATGCCCAGCACCATGACGAACTGAGCAGGAGAAGGAGAGCCACAGGCATGCCTGGGACAGTCTGCAATGGGCAGTTAGGCACTATTATGGTGAGCAAATGTCTAAAGCAGTATGAGGAAGGAGGGAGGGAGGGAGGGAGGGAGAGAGAGAGAGAGAGAGAATGGCTCATGGACAGAGGCAAATCTGAAGAGGTGAAAAGTGGCGAGAAGTGGGCTGAGCTGCCGGCTTGATTGCCTCCCAGGGCCGTAGTGATGTCTGGGCCTGGGCTGCTGCTGAGGCCCATGTCTGGGATCATGGTCCACCAAAGGCCCAAATGATAGGGCTGTACAGAGTTGTCCCCGCCCCTCGCTGGCTGCAACAGTCCTGTCCCTCATGGACGGGAGCACTCAGGAGAGAGTCCTATACCTCACCTGAGCAGCACAATAGAGCCGACCCTGTTTGAGGGAGCATGGGCCAGCTGGCCCCGAGGGCGTGAGAATGGGGTCATACCCTTCTCATCTGCCATGTGGTGGCATGGGTGAGGGAAATTTGCCCTCCTCCCCTTGCCCCTTGACACCCGTGGCAGGTGGGGAAGCTGACCCTCCCCGTTACCAGCTGCAGCACAGTAGCCCTGTGCCTTGCCTGGGCAGCACAGTAGAACTGACCCTGTAGATAGGGGTGCAGGTGAGCCAGCACTGAGGGTATGAGACCCTTGTCTGTGGTGTGGTAGTAGGTGCAAGGGAAAGATGCCCCCTTCTCTCACCCCTACCGCCTCCAGTTGACAAGGGAGCTGACCCTCCCATTTACCAACTGCAGCACTGGGGAAATAGGCCCTGCACCTCACCTGGGCAGCCCACTAGAGCTACCCAGGGGTAGTTGATGGGGGTTGGGGGAACAAGGGTGGTGAGTGGGCCCTAAGAACATGAGCATGGGAGATCTGGCGGCCCCCTCATCTGCCATATGGTGGTATGGGTGGGAGATCTCCTCCCACACACAACGTGCCCGCCCCTCACCACCTGTGGCAGGTAGGAGCCCAGAGGCCATAAAGGTGGGAGAACTGTCCCTGCCCCTCACTGGCTGCAGCACTCTGGAGAGGGGCCCCTGCATCTCGCCTATGCATCTCAACACAGTGGAGCTGGCTATGCATGTGTAGGTGTGGGAGAGCCAACCCTGAGGGCATGAAAGCAGGAGAACCTGTCCTGCCCCTTGCTCAGGGCTGCAAGGGGTGAACTAGCCAAGGCAATGCCAGAGAGCTCACTCTGGTCGTGTGTGTGGGGGGAAAGCTGGCAGGCTGGCCAACCCCACAACTACCTGGCCCAGAACCAGGGTTATGAGTTGGCCCACCCCAATATCTACCCCATCTGTGATCTGCTGGAGCATGTGAAGGGGCCTGTCCTGCAGACCCAAAGCTGCAGGATCTCCGTGACACAGGGCAACAGCAGGATATCCAAGAGGAAGCCCATTGAGGTCCCTGTATTGATGGTGTGGCAGAAACCAGAGGCCTCGAACCAAACCAGTGACACTTTTCTATGAGCACTTCCAAGTAAAGATATATGGATAAAAGGGTAAACTGTGTGACTCACTGTGTCACACTATAGCTTCCATGATGAGAGTTTTCTTTCTTTTTTTCCTCTTAAATTTTATTTTGTTTTATTTTGTGGGGGGAAGGTTGCAAGGGCAGAAGGTGGGTATGAAGGGACAGGGAAGTGAATGAATGGGTTAGAGATGCATGATGTGAAAGACTCAAAGAATAAGTAAAAAGAAAGTTTAAAAATAAATATATAAATACCCTTTCCTCCTCAAGTTGCTTTTGTGCATAGTGTTTATCACAGCCAACTAAACAGGCAGAACTGTGAACTGTGTAAGGTGTTTTCAGCACCCAAGGCTAGGCCATTGAAGATAGTGTTCTGGTCTCTCGGTTCTTGTCCTCTGAACCCTGAGTCTCCCTGAGCCTACTACAAAGATGCTTCAAAAAAATCAACCCTGGAGCTGGAGAGATGGTGGTAACCATTAGTAACTCCAGTCCTAGGGATCTGACTCCCTCTTTTGGCCTCCATAGGCATTGCATGAGCATGGAACAGACAAAACACTTGTATGCAAACTTACAAGAAATAATAATAGTAATATTTTAAAAGTAAACTTCGTTTTATTTTTTCCCTCTATTAAAACATGCAGGAGGTACCACAGACACTGCTCCTTCTCTTTTCTGCTGCGATTGACAAGAGCTCAAATGGAATCTCATCTGGGAAGGTGGTTAGGAAAGTGTATGGCGCTAATGTGGCAATTTAATTCACAGGCAAATCTCAAGCTCTTCCGTGCATTGATGGCGTCAGCACCTCCCATATAGGACCTAGCATTCCTCTTGTTTCTTTGCCAGCCAAGGTACAATGAAGATGGACGTTTCCAAATGTCCTCTGATTGTTCTCTCTGTCTGTCTGTCTCTCTCTCTCTGTGTATGTCTGTCTGTCTCTCTCTCTCTTTCTCCCCTCCGCCATCACCCAGGATGGTAGAGATTGTTTTTCTTCTGAGCCACATCACATACCCGCCTGTTCTCTGTGAGCAGTATGTTCCCAGCCCTGGTCATTGTAATATCTGTGCACAAGTGGTTTTAATTCTTTAATTTTTGACCCAGGGAATACCTCATCACAACTGAAAACAACGTCTCACAAACTCTGTTTTATCCGGAGTACATATAATATGCTTTGACATTTTCTGTTTTAAAATATGTTTAATTATTACATATTAGTTATGAATGACGGGTCTCATCGTGACATTCTTAAACATGCTTACATCGTAGCTTGATTATACTCACCTTTCTAAGGCTGTTTATTTTTTTAAATTGTGTGTGTGTGTGCATGCGCAAATGCCCATGGAGGTCAGAGGAATCAGATCTTCTGGAGCTGAATTACAGGTGATAGCAGCCAGAGATGGGTTCTGGGACCTGAACTCAGGTCCTCTGCAAGAGCAATCCCTGCTTTAAACCACTGAGCTATCTCTCCAGCCTGCACAGGTTTTCTTTTTCAGATAGGGCTTTAAATTTCTTAACCGAGGATGACTTTTAACTCTTGTTCTTCCCACTTCATGGGACTATAGACATGATCCATCAGGCCTGACTGATATTTTCTTATTTATTTCACTTTTTAAAAAATCATCCATTTTTTATTTCATTTTTATTTTTTTATTGCTTTATAAATAATAGCATTCAAAACTTCCACTTCCTCCCCTCCTCCCATTTCCCTCCCGCTCCCCATTCACCCTCCCCACTCCCCCTCCAATCCTAGGAGAGGGCAGGGTATCCTGCCTTGTGTAAAGTCCAAGGCCCTCCCGCCTCCATCCAGGCTCAGGAAGGTCAGCATTCAAATAGACCAGGATCCCAAAAGCCAGCACTTGCAGTAGAGACGAATCCCAGCTCCACCATCATTGGCCTCTCAATCTGCCCCAATCGTCCCCACGTTCAGAGGGTCCAGCTTGATCACATGCTTGTTCAGTCCCAGTCCAGCTGGCTCTGGTGAGCTCCCATTAGATCAGGCACACTGTCTTAGTGGGCGGACCAACACGTCCTTGGTCCGACTTCCTTGCTCATATTCTCCCTTCCTCTGCTCCTCAACTGGACCTTGGGAGCTCAGTCCAGTGCTCCGATGTGGGTCCCCATCTCCATCTCCATCTGTCACCGGACAAAGGTTGGGAGATCTTCTTGGAGTGGGAGGGGGACAATGCTTTGTTACCTCAGACCCTCTGGCTTAGTCTATTCCAACTTCACGTGGAGAGGCAGTTGGGATAAAGGTACGGTTGGTAGAGAGAAGAGATGGAACCAAGTGGCTTGTGACTTGCAGCCAGAGCTCTGAACTGAGGTTTAGTCCAAACCCAGGGGGACCCTCTATTCCCATTGGATGCGGACAGTCATGGGTCCTGTCTAATCAGCACAATGACTTCTTCCCGACAGCTGCAATGGTCAAGCCAAGGCTCAGCGGAGTCCTGTCCAGATGCCCTGTATTTCCTGCTCTCTGCTGTCTGTTTTCCTTCATGCTTCCTGCTCATTGCCACCTATCTGACCATCAAATAACCGCATGCTGAATATCTGACAATGTTGATGTTAGGTATGTAGTAGCAGGCCGCTTGTTCGTCTCCGCCTCCCAGAACTGAGATAATCACACAGAAACCATATTAATTAATTCACTGAGCCCATTAGCTCTAGCTTCTTATTGGCTGACTCTTACATATTAATTTAACCCATTTCTATTAATCTGTGTATCGCCACGTGGCTGTAGCTTACCGGCTAAAGTTACGGCGTATGTCTTGGGTGGGGGGGAGGCTACATGGCGTCTCCTGACTCTGCCCATCTTTTTCCTAGCATACAGTCTGGCTTTTCCTCTGCCTAGTTCTGTTCTTCCCTGCCATAGGCTCAAAGTAGCTCTTTATTCATTAACCAATAAAAGCAACACACAGACAGAAGTGATGACGAATTATCAAGTCGGCACAAATCAATAACCAAGCTAGCTCAATAGAAACAGGTATTTTTAATGAAAGGAAAAAAGGGGAGCTCACTCTACCAAAGTCGCGATCCAATCCCTCTGGCGGACACCGCATGGAGAGAGCGCGTACCTGAGTTCTCTCGATTTTCTACCTGGGGTCCCAGTAGCCACACCCCAA